>AJFL01001447.1:0-19239 GCA_000467735.1 Rhytidhysteron rufulum CBS 306.38
CCTGCCTGCCTGCCTGCCTGCCTGCCTGCCCTGTTGAATCCTTTTCAGCTCTCCCCAATTAGAACGAGAGCCGCCAACACAGCACAAAACAATATTACTATTAGACTACAAAAATAATATATTGCGACAGCCGGCCGCGTCGTCGCCCTGAATCCCCCTTCCAGAATCCACCACTCTTCTTCGCTCGCGGCACTGTCGGGCTGTCAGTCGGTGGGCATTAGGCGGCATTAGATCCCGTTGGAAGGGTCTCGGTCCGTTGTTGGGTGGGCACAGCTCCCGAACAAGTCTAAAGCTTCCTGCCATCTCATCTACAATACCATCTCGACTCAACTCACTTGAGTCTTCATCCATCCATCCACAGCGGTGAATCATTGCCAACTAATCATGATGAGTGATGGAGGTTTCAGATATCCATCCTCAGGATGAAGATGGCTAGAAACCGACATGATGAAACACACCCCTAGACTCCATCTGCCTTGTTTCTTCGCCGTATTATGGGTGGTTGTTGTTGTTGTTGTGTGATCAAGTGTTGGTGATGAGTGAGTGAGTGGTTCAATTGGGTGATGGCAGGTGAGGCGTAGGCAGACAGAAGCTGAGAGCTCGGGCCCTCCCTGCCACATGTGTGTGCCGTCCCAACCACTCTGCACCAGCCACTCCCCCACGATTTCCAAGGCGATCCCCGCTCTGTGCCAGCGCTCGCAGCTATACACCGCATCGCACACCCAAGAGACGTCATCTTTTTCCTGCCAACTCAATTCTTGAACGACTTCTCGACCGACTACCCGTGTCGCGTCGCCTGTTGGCATTATTAGTCCCTTTGCATCCCGTTATAAGAGGCTCCCCTTCTGCATCCTGCACCTCCCCAACCACTGACTGGCCGTTCTTCAATCAACTCACTCTCCTACCAGGTCGAGTGTGCCCCTCTCTACCTACCTGCTACCTAGGTACTCTCCCACGGTTACGTGCGTGCTGCCAAAACTTGGTTCCCCGCCCGTCTACCCGGCCCAGGCCAGCCAACCAACAAGTCCTTCCACGGCGCACCATCATTACCTGTTCCTGTGGTTCCTTTCACTCCCTCGACCCACCCTTCTCGACTCCAACCACCCAGGAGAGTAGTAGTTGATTGATCGATTGACTGCAATCGCCCGCACCGCAACCATGTCTTTCTCCGGCCTATCCTTCTGGTTCTGGCGGTTCATGGAAATCATCACCCTCATCCCGACGCTGGGCATGCTCGCCTTCTTCGTCGACTATTACACCAAGCTCCAGGCGCTAACGCCGACCTCGATCCTGGTGCTCTTCATAGTCTCCGTGTTAGGGGCGGCGTGGGCGATAGGGACGCTGCTCCTCTACGCGGCAGCCAAACACAGCGCCAACATCGTCGCCTTCGTGGACCTCCTCTTCGTCGGCGCCTTCATCGCAGCCGTCTACGAACTCCGTTTCATCACCCACGCCGACTGTGTGAACGTCTCCTACGGCCCCGGCTACGCCACCATCGCCGCAAACAAATGGTGCTCCATGCTCAAAGCCGCCTTCGCCTTCGGCATCTTGAACTGCATCTTCTTCTTTATCACTTTCGTAAGTGCTCTGAGAAGTCTGCACTACTACCGAGACAGCAGATACTAAACGCTGCGTGTGTGTATAGTTGCTTGCCCTCCTTGTCCACCGTCACCACGGCGATCGCGTCGTCGTTAGGAAGGACACCCATTATTCTCGTCATGGTCATCGGAGCCATGCTTCCTCTCGTAGCCCGAGGAGATCCCACCATAGTAGTCGCCATAGCCACTACCATGTTTAAGCCCTTTTTCTTCTTCGGTTTCTTGGGATGGGATGGGGTATGGATGGGACTGGGGAAGCATGCAAGACCGCGTCTTTACGAATGCTGGATTGAGATTGGCCAAGGAGGATGTCTTCAAAACCAACCGTCTGGATCTCGATCTATCGATCACGATATCTACGGATCTCAATCGCTTCTGAATTTACGTTTTCACGAACTCAAGAGTTGATGGATAAAATGTATGACTAGCAAAAGCTAGTACGAAATCACGAGTGTTAGGAAATCATGGGTCTTCTTCTCCTTCTTCTACTACTACTTTATTTCATCCCCTCCCTCTTTTTCTTTTCTCTATTATACAATGTTTTTGTACCAGCTGTAATACCCTCAAATAAAGCGTCCTCTTGACAAAAGGCCGGACGAATTGTTTACTTCTTTTCAAACCCTACTTTATATATTCCGTTGTCCACACAAAATAAACCCCCCCCCAACCACCACTGAATAGCAGCTTTCGAGCCCGCCATTCCTTGTTCAAAGTTTCCTAGATGGAGAAAAAAGAAAACAAAGAGAGAAAATTCTTAAAAGGAGGAGTAGAAGAATGTCACGAATTATATGAGAGATGTAGAATGCTTAATATGACAATTGATGAATTTCAAGATCTATCTATATTGAATTTGAAGAATGAAAACACGTTGTTGCTGCTGATGATGAATTATAAACTAAAGAAATGGGAAATATTGTTTCTACGCTATCAACTTGGTATATTCCACTGAAAATACATCGATGCATAGAGTGGAAGTAGACCTGTCACATAAACTCCATTTCGTTAAAAGCTCTTGAATCCCCAAAGTAATAACATATAAACTAATACTTCACACTAGCCTTGAAAACAGGTACGTTTTCAAATTTCCTCTCATCCCACTTCAGAGCTCCTTTCTCATCAATCCACGCTCCCTTATCCTCAGCCTTGATCCCCGCCTCCTCATTCTCCGCAACCTCAACCTTACTAACACCCATTCCATCCCTCGGCAACCACGCCACGGGTGTCTTAGAGGTAAACGCTGGGTTCAGATACGCCTTGTTGATGTCATCCTCCGAGTACTCAGGTGCCTCGTTATCAAAGTCTCCATCTTCCAGCCAGGTTTTCATAGCCTTGTACGAGGCGAAGTAGTTGGGTTCAAAGAAGTGAGAGACTGGTACGGTGACTTTTTGTGGAATTCTGGCTTCATCACCTAGGCGCTGGATGTGTGAATGGTGGTGAGAAGCGTCGCCTTCTTCAGCGGCAGAAAGCAAAGGAGTCTGATCAGAAGGATCGAGGTCCTCAGACTCGCTACTCACGTCGGTGGGTAGGAAATGTTCAAGAGGTGCTAGATGGCGATTCATGGTATAATTGTAAAGGATGGTCACGATGAACAAGACGCCTGTCATAATAGACGGTCCGGTAGCTTTCTGTACCCCGAAGAGGCCGATAAGACATAGTTCGGCGATGTAGATGCCTGTAAGGATATGTTGAAGGGCACGGGTGTATGATTGGCCTTTGGTGTCAATCTTGGCTTGAATGACGTAGAGCAAGTTGTAGCGGTAGCTAAGATAGTAAAGCCAAATGCCCAGAGCAGCGAAACCAAGGACCAGCGGCTGGATAACCGAGTAGACAATTGCAATGATTGCAAAGTTGGTGAACTTGGGGTACACTTTCCCCCATGCGATACCTTTCATCTGAGTGTGACGGTCGTACTTTTGGCGTGGGGTCTTATCAAAGAAGTAGTCGAAGAATAGGTATTGAAGCAGATCGGAGTAGTTCAAAACATTCTGCGCTGCGGTTGCAGTTCCTTGGAGGATAAAGTAGGTAAGATAGAAGTTGGAAGCTTTTGGAATGCGGTTCGCTAGAAACTGAGGCACTGATGTTGGGTCTTGAGCTATAATTTGTGCTAAATCTCCTGCTACTGCTGCAGCGGCTGAGGATAACGAAGTGACTAGGAAGACCTGCAAGACCTGAAAGATGTAGAACCAGTTCTGAACCTTGAGTTCAGCTGTGGTATTGATAGGCTCCCCAAAGGCCTTGAAGATGTTTCGAAATATGTTGGGCACGTAAGATGACAACAAACTTGTCAGAAGAGGGGGTAGCAGCCCGGAGAGGAGACCCAAGACCCAATCCGGTAAGTTTTTGATGAAGGACAACCATTTGTAGTTCTCAGCAAGATAGCTTACGTTTGAAATGGCACCGACAAATGCAACTGGAATCGCCCAGAACACTATGATCGCTGCTACTATCACTTGGGCCGTGTATTCTTGGGAAATGCGACGAGCGGGGTGGAGTATCAGATTACTCCATATAACTTCCTTTGGAGTGACACCAATATGTCTTGGTTGCAATGCTAGTATTTGCGAGGTTGACACTTGTTGATATGCGCTTTGGGCAGCAGATTGTGTTGCAAATTCCACAAACACCGCTGCACCACCATGGCTATCCGGTGCAGTGTATGACTCTCGGGCTTCTTGGAGTTCGCCTTCCTTCTTCTTTAGTTGCTCTCGGAAGTATGTTATAGAGTCAACTTGCTTTCCAACTGGAGGAGTCTTCAATCGATGTGTCGGTCTTAACGATTGTTTTACTGTGTCTGGAAGGTTTTCATAGTTGGTTACACTGTTGTTTTGAGGACCATTCTTTCTGTTGACTTTCCTTCCCTTTTTATTGGCTTGACGAATCAGAGATGTCTCAGCTGCCTCTAGCTGATCCAAGTCTCCATTTCTGGCTGAGGCAAGGCTCTCGAGAGTATCTGCTTTAGTTACAGGCCAGATTTTTCGAGCTTCCGGTCCGAAGAAACGATGCATGTTATCCTCATTTAGTGCTTCCTTGGGGGCCGATAGGAATAGAACAGTCCGTGAAGACAAGCGTTTCGCACTAGATTTGGACAGATTCCACGCTTGACGTACGCTGATCAGCCAGATTCGCTCACGGGCGATGACGAACATGATTAAGCCGAACAATAACCACGCTACTATAGCGTGAGCATACAGGAACTTTCTATTTGTAACGTTGCCGATGCTAACACGATCCAGTTGAGAAGCCTTGCCGCCTCCAGTAGCGTTTACCGGCATCAGAATTGGCCATGTGATGGCGCATCCTACGATGCAAATGAAGATGATGGTTCGAAGAAATCGAAGAAATAGATATGCATCAAGCGACTGATGGTAAAGGAAGAACTTGTCGTCGATCACCCTAAAGGTGTGGATCCAATCGAAGCGGCTGTTCCTTGAAGACGGGGTCCGATGCTTTTCTGGTACGGTACCGATGTAGGTTCTTGGAGAATATATTTTAGGATACCTGGATCGAATGAGAACAAAGACTATAAGCTGTAAAACGGCTGTCACGACGGTCGGTATGAGAGTTGAGAGGATGGCGGCAAAAGATGTGGAGCCGCGAGACTTGTCCTCCTTCCAAGCAGAGAAGCCATCTCTTGTGCTATTCCACGCCGAAGGGTCGTTAAAAACGGTCTGTGATTCCATCGTGGATAGTGACAGTATCGCGACGATGGTTATGAGGAACGAGTTGATGTTTATGACACCTCAGAGTGTCCTGAAGGATGATTAGACTCGGGAATGCTGAAACCGGCAAAGCAGCCTCATAGCATGATGGTTATGGGAAGAGTTGAAACCAGCAGGCCGTGAAACTGGTGTGTGTTGTCGTGAAAAGGGAGACAAAAAATTGGAGGTTGAGAGGTTGTTGTTGTCGTCTTGTAGCTGCCTTCAGAGCTGTTGGATGGAGCTTGACGAATCTGGTAGAGCTTTGACATGCACGCTGAGCCACCATGACGTCAAGCACTTCGATCCTCGCAACAGCTTGTACTCGATGATAAAATACAACTTCTGTCCTCCCACTCAATTGGTTTTGCTTATGCTTTGTACATCCTTCTTTACATCTTTCCCGTAGGAATGCACCTTTCCCTTGACGAGATCTTAAATTCCATATGTATCACGTGATACTTAATTATACGGAGCAGTTATCAGACGCCATGACCACGCGTCCATCAACATTCACTCCATAGATTTACAACTCTTCTCAATATACGGACTCAATATTTTACTACTACTCGACGTTTTCTAATTCTTGAAATTTAAATGTAGCAACGACTCGGAACTTCCAACAACATAAAATAAAATACCCTCAGGACCTCATTTGGGGACATCAACCCCATGACTTCCCAGCAAGACGAGAGACTTTCCAATCTTCTCATTTGAAAATTCCTTGCGTTTACCACAGAAATTGTTTCCTGCTCCAGACCTTTATTCTACAATGTCTTTAGGCAGTGACGATGATGCCCTTCAAGAGCGACTCCATGAACATTCCATGTCGAGGAGTAGACATTCATTGATAGAGCCCGAAAGTGAGAAGAGTCCAAGAATATGGCCTTTACTTATACTTCTTATCCTAACCTATGTCTCTTTGGGGCTCTATAATCTCCCGGTTGTCCGAATGGTCGAGATGAGACTCTGTCATGACCATTATGCGCTCAAAGACCCTTCTTTGATAGGAGATCATGGCTCTGTACCGGAAGAGCTCTGTAAAATCAACGAGATTCAAAAATCGGTGGCTTGGATTCAAGGGTTCATGGAGACCACTAATATAGTGTGCGGTAGGTATGAAAATCCTATTGTGATGGAGTAACCGTTGGCTAATGACCTATCAGATTTTCTCGTAACCATACCTTTCAGCTACATCGCACAGCGTTTTGGTGTTAGAGTTGTTCTGTGGCTCAATTTAATACCTCGAATAATGATATCTTTCTGGGCGTTGATAGTTGGTACGACAAATATCCTGTTAAGAGGTTTCCTGGATCACGTTAACCTTTCCCCAGGTTACTTCGATCAGGCTTTGCCAGCCAAAGCATTCCTTGTCGGTCCTTTCTTGTCTATTCTAGGTGGCGAGTGTGTTTTCTCGGCCACTATCTTTGCATTGACCGCAGGAATGACCAAACTATACGTACAACGGTAAGGCTTCACATATCTTCCATCTCCATCAGAACGCTCGCTTACTAACCCAATTGAAGTGCTTCCTACTTTTCATATATCAGCTCCATATCCTACATAGCCAACATGTGTGGTCCCTTACTAGCATCCATCACCATGAGTCAGAGTATATGGCTTCCCTTCTTCATCTCCATAGGATGTCTTTTACTCGCCATTCCAGTAGTTAGCATGCTTCCTCAAAGTGCAGCACCTACTACACCCGAACCTACCTCCGAGGACAATGCGGAAGAAATACCCCTACTGGACGAACCGCCCATAAACCCCAACAAATACTCCAATGCATTCGAATCAGACGCTGGATTCCTCCAAAATGTCATACATACTACAAAACAACTTGCATATCTAGTTGTCGGCCGACGAAACTTTCAAATTCTCCTGGTCTCTTTTGTCCTCACTGCTCTTGCTAGTTCCGATACCAAGCTGCTTTTTATATACATATCGAAAAGATATGGGTGGAAACTCTCTGGCGTAAGTCTATCATTTTAAAATATCGATATATATTTACTGACGAAGTATGACCAGGTCGGTTACATTCTCTCAGCCAAAGCTTTAGTCAACGTTTGCCTCTTAATCATAATCGTCCCACGTATCATCCGTGCTTCGATGACCTCCCGCAGAGTGGATGGTTCAGAGGAACGTCTTAATTACCTAGGGGCGCAGACAAGTATCTACATATCAGTGTTCGGCGTCCTTTGCGTTGCACTATCTCCAGTATTATGGATGTTGATGATCTGTAAGTAGTTCTTGCCACTATTTCACTCACCCATGTTCATATAACTAACATCCGTAGCCCTCATTATCTATGCTTTAGGTTCCGCTCTCCCAGTATTCACGATGTCGCTCGTCAAATCACAACTCATTGCTTTACCGGATGCCCGGACACATGCACAGGATTTTAGCATTGTCATGCTCACCAAGACACTTGGCTCGTTGGTTGGAACTCCTCTCATGATAAGCCTTTGGATTCATGGGATGAAGATAGGGTATTTGGGATTACCGTATATTATTTCTGCGGTGAGTGTGCTACTACTAGTTTCAGTGGCCATATTTAATCACTAATATTACTTTAGTGTCTATACGTGACGGCTATTATAGTTATTGCCCAGCTACGGTTCTAGATACAGGAATATGGCAGGCTCGTGCTGTCTGTCAGTTCGTTTTATAGCATAGCATAGCTCAATCAAAAGAGAAACCATCTAGTCTTATTCCAATGAAGATCTATCTTTATAGTAAACTATCTTATCCACTTAACGTCAATGACGTAGATATCCGATCAGGATAAATGATAAAGCAATCATAACAACTTTTCCTAATACCAGGACCTTAACTTCAATCTACATATCTCTAATGAATCATCCATTAAATTATACCACAACCTCCCTAGAACATGTTACCAGATAGACAACTCAAACGCTTATCACTAACGAGATACCATCACCAGTCATATCCACCAATGACGATCTACTAAAGCGCCTTAGTAACGTTCACTAAAACACACCTAAACGCTTCAGAGCATGTTAACATTCAAATTCGGTCTTTATACGACATCATTAGCATGATGTACGATAGCTGTTAAACTAGAAGAGAAAAAAACATTCTTAATCAGGAAATATATCGATCACCACTTATTTCCAAGTTAATTTATTTATTCATTGAATTATTCATCTACCTCAACTTCATTACCCTCGTTTACCTCGTAGCAATTAGAAAGTCGTGGGAAACGTGTAAATATGTGGACTATGTGGTGATGATAGGTCTGTTATAGAAATATACAAGTAATGGATATATTTACTACCTAAAATGCCTCTCAATAGGTTCATAGCATGCAAGAAATGGCATACGAGAACGTTGATAGTACGGGAACGCTATGACGTAGATGGTCATATACATCCAAGTTCCCAACCAATCAGTCAAGCAGTAACCCTTACCCCATCCTCCAACCCAATCCCAATTCCGATATCCATAAAACATTTCCATAACCAAAACTCATATCCAGAATATCAAAAATCCAACATATAATCAACCCTGAGACGCCGGCCCAATTCCAAACTTTTCCAATAAAAATTGCCTTACCTCTGCATTCCCAGTACCCATACTTTGCGGTAATCTCTCGACTCTCAATCCCTCCAAACTCCTCGCCCTACTCAATGCAACATACACCTGTCCCTCTTCGAAACTCCTCCCCAGATCCACAATAACCCTGTTCAATGTCATACCCTGACTCTTATGAATACTCATTGCCCAAGCCGCCATAAGCGGGATCTGAGTTCGTGAAAGGAGGCAGTAAGGCTCATAATCTCCGAGTTCGTTGATGGTACAATTTGCGTAGATGGTGCGTTTTACGCCATTTCCAAATCTTACGATGGGCCATTCCTTCCTTTCAGCCCGTTGCTCAATGAACCTCTTGACTTGTTCCTCACGGAAGTGGGCGTGGTCGCCACCGAGGGTTGGACCCTTGCTGATAGAGTCTTCTTCGTTGTGTTTAGCTTTAGGAAGCTTCGTGGGGTCGTAGTCTTCGAAACCTTGAATTACGCCTTGGGCGCCATTCACGAGACCTTCGCGGATGTCGAGGTTGACAAGAAGGACGACGAGCATGCCTTTCTTGAGTTGAATCCTGCTGTCGAAGCGGTGATCGTAGAGGGCAACGAGAGTGCCATCTGCGTCACGGGTACCCTTTAGTCTAAGATGAGGATGCTCTTTGGACCACTTAAAGTGATCGAGGCATTGGTAGGTTCGCGCGATGCTTCGAAGCCGGTGGAATGCTTCATCATTAACACGTTTGACTTCTTCGCGGGTTGGGAATAGCTTGACGGCGTTCCTGGTCTGTGATTCGTGGTTGAGAAGGAGGTTTCTGTCGGCTGGAGATAGGACTTGACCTATGCGGCATTTCTGCAATATTTTAATGAACACCTGGTCGCTTTGACGGTGAATGGTGGTGAGATTGACGTGAACAAAATCGCATTCAGCCCACGCCTTGGATCGAAAAGCCCATTTGTCAACGTCATAGAAGATACCATGGTTCTTACACTCATATTCCGTTTTCTGTGCGTTCGCAATGAGTTCCATTCCACATTGCATACAATGTTGGAACGGACGCACGGGGGGTAGCTGGCAGAAGTCCCCAGTAACCACGAGCTGCACACCTCCAAATGCTGATGTATCATTCCTTGCTTCCTTCATGATGGCATTGAGGCGTTCCAAATGGAGGTTTTCTACCATGCTCACTTCATCTAGAACTAGGACGTCAGTTCTTCTCAGCCTCCTTCGCACAAATTTTCCGTGAGCTTTCTGCAGTAGATCCTTGAGGGGCTTTTTGTGCATATCCGGAGTCCAACCAGCGTAAGTCCACGTCGTAGAACCATTGATATCTAGTGCAGCGCGACCAGTAGGAGCAATAATGTCCACCTGGTTTCCTTGTGCACGAAGGCGTCTGACAAATGCCTTTAGAACCGTCGATTTACCGCAACCCGCCGAACCGGTGTAGAAGACATTGCGACCAGACATGATCAAGTTTACTAGGTCAGCTTGTTCCTTACAAAGTTCCGGTTCAGTGATGGATACGACATCTGGTACAGAGTCATCCTTGGTCATTTCCACGACCTCTTCTTGTCTCTGTTGTTCGCAGGATTCCTTGAAAATTTCATGACTTTCGTCTTCATCAGTGATTTCCTCCATCTCTGCTCGTCCCTGCTGTGTGCAGTATTCCTTAAAAATTTCATCTTCATTTTCACCATTCTCATCCCTAGAAGTGGGTATGTGTCTATTTTTGGCTCCTAGTTGAGAAGATGGCGGAGAGCTAGAGGAGGTCACAGATTGTGATGGCGTTGGACGACTATCGCCTCTTGGGTTGTATTCTTCAAGCAATGGATACGACGGAAGTTCTTTTACTATCTTTTGTTTCTTTGAGTGAGCCGCTCCCTTGACATTTTCGCTTTCGTCATCAGAATCTAATAGGCTAGTGACTTCCGCGGGCCTTTTTGATGCTTGTGGTGCCATTGTAGAATGAGCTACTTGAGGAGGGCGAGCTGTCTACGGGGGACGAACTGATTGTTGAGTTGGCTGTAGAGGATATCGATGCCGGGCCGACCCAAGTTCATTTCGAAAAAGTGGTCGATTTCTATTTATTATCGGAATCGAGTTTGGTGGGGTTACAAAGCTAGGAATATTCGAATATTGAGCTTGAGCTTGGTGCATTGATAGTTGTTCCGATACTGCTTTGATATAAGCGTAATTATCGTTTTCATCAGCGAACGACGAACGATCGTAGTTATCTCGCACGTTGCCTTTCGGATCGCATGGGGAGAGCGTCGGAGATGGATATGCGTCGCGAGGGTAGCGCTGCCCTCACGAGGTGCGTGCGTCACACTGTTGATCTGCAGAGATACAATTAGCGTTTGGTCCCACTTCATTGGCACTTTTGCGTTGTGACTGACAGTGACTGAAGTAGCTGTTCGAGTAGCTAGATTCACCCATTTCATTGAGAAGAGGGGTTGAGTTGTAAGAAGGACGATCTGAAGAGAAGAGTCAGAAAAGGAGAGGACTTGCCACAGCGAAAATCTCCGCGTGAAGAGTTAGTTCGTACAGAAGTCGCCCTGCCATTGGGCTGCCATGGTTTTTTTCACGTTGCTTTTTCTACGACAGGATAATAGGGATCCAGGTAAGCGATGCCATAAAAATGGGAATTGGGAATTGCGCAAACGTCGGTATCTAAAGCCGCATATGAGGAAGTGGAGTAAAGATCGTAAGAAGCGAATATGCAGAGGAAAATGTTGTGATGGAGATAGGATGAGATAGGAGGAGGGGGTTTGCCATTCCAACCTCCTCACTTACTCGACTCGTTCGATGCCGGACGCGTCAGGCCAACATGAAACGCGTTCAACGGTCACGCTAAGTTTTCGCAGGTCGCACCGGTGGGCGCGTGCAACCATGGATCGACAGGGGTAATGTATCCAGTATTGTTACATAAGTATCTAATATACCCGCTAGTGCTTTCTCCACGCCCAAAACCACACCATACCCCATCCCAAAGACGCTCTGTTATAGTTTCAAAAACAGATTATGAACCTTTGTTATCCTAGACCAGAATTAGAGGAAAATTCATGTATGGTATGATATATAGAGCACCTTGGCTAAGTACTTATATGCGACCCACTGTTTCCTAATCTATCGGTGTCAAATCCTTATCAACCAACCATGATCTTTCAAGTAATTCGTCTCTCATTGGCAAGGGAAGGTCTTGATCAAATACTGCTATATCTCGCTGGCTTCTTAGAACTTTAGCCAGCACTTGTGCCTGTCGGATCCCGTATGCATCGTTAATCCGGTCGAATTGATCAATCACCCAAGCCGTCCTTTCCTCGGTTCGGTAGAATAGAGCTGCAGTGAATAGCGGCCAAAGTAGAGCGTAACCGCCGGCAGCTTTCATGGCCAATCCAGATCTTGTGAAGATATCGCCACCATCGATATAGAAAGGAGCAGTGGCGCAAATATCATCACACAGTAAAATTTGTTCGTTTCGCATTGAGTTATACGATGAGGCCATGTCCGGTTCACTCTCTGGGTGTTCCGATATCCAGGAAAGTACCATTTCGGTGGTAAACAGCCTGCCAAGTCTATACACATTCCACGTGATAGCTAACCACAAGGACTCGTAGATGTGTCGTTGCTTGAATGTAGATTTAGATTGAAGGTCGTTCAAGGTTGTACTTCGATAACCTGGCATAGTGGTAGTGGCTGCCCAAGTCTTCAGTCCTTCATTAAGGTACCGGGCTTCGGTTGCAATGGATTCGTCTATGCGACCTCTAATTTTGTGAAGATGGCGCAAGTTACAGACTTGCATGAGCAGGTTGAAGAGATGGGGCTCGACAGCGTCATAATCGTTGGCAAATAGACCGTCTTGGTTCCAATTTCGAATGGTCTCTGGGACTGGCTCACGGTATTGAAGGCTGCTGATTAGCTATCAAACGTTAGCACGTAACATAGGGGTATGCGCTCAGATTCTACTTTCTAGCCACTTACACACTGGTTGCGAAGATGGAGAAAAATGCGGCGCCCGATTTCTGTATTCAGTTGACTCTTGCCACGCATTTGGGCTAAGATGACAGCACCTCTAACATGGTTTGCCCACACTTGTAAGGATCTTTGAGAATCACATGTTATTATCTAATTTAGCATTAGTGTGTGATCCAATAATGATGAGCGTGTTAATATTGTACCTCAAATAGGCAAAGCATTAGAATTGTTAGCAAAGTCATGTCGGTCTTTGCCTTGGTGGGATCCTGAATAGACATATTGACCATTCTTAGAACTTCGGTCTGTTTACGCCTAGCAATAGCCATGATCTGGGGTGAATTTTTGAGATTGGCAAGTCCCGCTAATCCGCTTGCTTCAACAATCTCGTGTAGGGGGTCATTGGAAACCAAAGATTGTTGATACATGTCAGGCAAGAAATCGAACAGGCCTCTACTTGCTACATGACCCCGAAAGACGTAGTGGTAAAATAGAAAGCTGGTTGATTCTATATGAATGTTTCGAGATGGCGTCGGGCATATCCGGTCTGTCGTTAAGGTGATATTTCTTGATGGTTCTGCTTCCGGGGATTTATCTGCAGGGCCTAATGGTTCGACGGTGGGTGTCCTCTTCTTTGATGCCACCCGGCCTGCCGCCTTAATAGTTTCATCTCTAAACATGAGCGATTGCTCATCTCGGTATCCCGGGCATTTCCGCCCTGTTCTCACGCACTGAGTACATGAAGGAACAGCTCGGTCGCACTGGATGGGAACTAGAGTTAGCTATGTGCTAATAATGCAGAATGTAACCTTGGAAATTGTAGACCAGATCTCCCAGGGCAAGATTTGAGGTCATTTTCTTTGGTAGTGGAGTTTTGGTTTTCCTGGCATGACCCTTGCATGTGAGGATAGGAGACAAACGGTGACCGCGTCATCTCCCATCATTCATAAAGAATGATGAAAGTCGCGGGGAAGGTGGGGTTTTTAGTGCTTTAAAGAGGCAACATGGGACGGTAGAAAGATGGCAAAGAGAAGGGGCGTAATGGCGCTTACCTTGGTGCGTTTTGCGCGGCATGCAGCACAACTCTTGCTCGGCTTTCCACAGTAGACCATTGTGGCGGGACGAGATTCGGGGTTGCACAGAGGACGAGGGCTTGTGAAGGGGGTTCAAGTTCTAGGGGGTTACTGTGTTGCTTTTAACTCCCTCCGCACCGGAGACATGCCAGGCATGTTCGCGCGTCTTGGAAGTTGAATGCGCTGGGGACTTTGTTTAGCAAGGTTACGATAGGACGATACAACGGCGACGAGGGAACGATCCAAGGTTAAGGTTAATTGCAGAGTGAGCCTTGCGGCCAGCCCTCCACGCCCTATTTGGTCCACACTCCGCCCCGGTTAGGATCAAGCGCCGGCAAGACGGGACAGCCCTACCTGCTCCCTATACCGCCCTCGATGACGGCAGCGAAGGCGAATCAGACGCCCGGAGACCTGATCTCGACTAGTGAGTGCCTGCTACGGAGCAGTCACTGACTCGCCCCGAACGGTCTGGGATGTATTGTATTTGGTAATTTATTTTCCCATTACTAATCGTATTCAATACACGGCGCTGCTGCCCCGCAGTACCTAGGCAGCTACTGCTATGTAATTCAGTTTGACCTTGAGCTCCATCACAACCACACCCCCCACTCACTCACTCACTCACTCACCTCCAACAACCCTCTCACACATCTTGCAAGATAAGGCCTCCGCCATGGCTGGCAGCGTCGAACAATCACCCTGGTTCACCGCAAGGCGAAGGGACGGTCTGCCTGTCGTCAAAGGTAAGTACAGTCCGTTACGTTAGCAGGCGCAGCATTTGGTGATTGAGCCTCATAGCTGACCTTTACTCCAGATCCCCCCAAGTTTGACTTGGAGACATACATTTCCAACTATCAAGGTATAGTTTAATTCTCTGGCCTCTCAATCTAACATGCTACCATTGCTGACTTGCTAATTCAGGTCGCACCCGCCTCGAACGTCTCTCACTAATCGGCCAAACATCAACCTATCTCTCGGCCGACTCCTTTCGCATAGCCATCACCGAGGCGAAGCAGGGGAAGGATGTCGCGGCTTATCTGAAACTGACTGAACTATTCCACGAAGTATTACCCGACGATCCTTTGAGTATACCAGATTTAGGATGGGTGGAGCAAAAGAACCGAGAGGTGAAACATGAGCAAGAGAGACTAGAACATGAATTGAAAGCTTACAAGAACAACCTGATCAAGGAAAGCATACGGGTCAGTGGTAATGACCTTCTATTCGATGACCAAACACTGACAATATTGAATAAGATGGGCAACGAAGATCTCGGTCACTTCTACTACGCTTGTGGAGACTATTCCAACGCCCACAAAGCATACTATCGCATGCGCGACCACTGTACCTCTGCCAAACACTTAGCAGACATGTCGCTCCACCTCATTCTTGTCGCCATAGCCCAAAGGAATTGGATGAGTGCTTCAGGCAGCTTTGGCAAGTTGGACACCCACCAGGTCAAACCTGAAGAGAAAGCCAAGTTACAGATTATTCGTGAGGCAGGTCTAGGTTTGTGTTACATGTGCATGGGCTCGTATAGAGATGCTGCAAATCGCTTTTTGGACACATCTCCCAACTATCTAACCCTAGAACCTGCCGCTGGCATCAAATTCCAGAAGGAGGTCTTGACGGGTAATGACATAGCCGTGTATGGAGGCCTCTGTGCACTCGCCTCGATGGACCGTTCCGAACTCCAAGAAAGAGTTCTCTCCAACAACGAATTCCGTAACTTCTTTGAGCTAGAACCACACATCCGGCGGGCTATTTCTTTGTTCTGTAGTTCAAAGTATAGCGCCTGTCTTGAAGTATTAGAGGCATATCGCAACGATTATCTACTTGACATCTACCTCGCACCCGTACTCCGCGAAATCTATGGTCGGATTCGAAGCAAGAGTATCAAGCAATATTTCATCCCCTTCAGCTGCGTCACTCTAGACGAAATGGCGGCAAAATTCCAAATGACTGGAGAGGGACAGACCATCGAAGATGAACTTACATACATGATCCAAACCGGTGTACTCGATGCTAGAATCGACCTAGTAGATCGTTTGTTGATCTCTCCACCCATCAACCCAAGGTACACGGTCCATGCGGATGCTCTGAAAATGGCAGAAGACTACGACCATACACTGCGATTAAGGTTGCTAAGACTCAATATGTTGAACGCGGGATTGGAGGTCCGGCAACCTACCAAGGAATCAGAGAGGGCTGCATTGGCAAGTGGTGGCCAGATGACCAATGATGGGTTGGGTCAGAGTCTGCGAAGGTTGGGGGCTGGTATGGGGTTCTCATGAGTACAGAGGTCCGAGAATACGGCTTTATGATACGATGACGGTCGATTGACAGGAATATATGGAGCATTACCAGGCGTTATGGTATACATCGTCGTAGAGAAGGTCCGCAAGAAATTCTTTGGTAGACCCTAGAGATCAGATCATCTACCAGTGGTCAATGATCAGAGACGGGGGTCCTTGCTCTAAGTCATTCATCCCTTGGGAATGAGAAGATCAATCCAGGCTTGCAATTCAGTACTGGATAGATTGTTTAGATTTCGGTCGGCAACCCTCATCACATGCTCAACTTCAATACCAAATATTTCCCTTGGAAATATAGTATACAACATTTCATATTGAACATTGATTCTCGTGCATGTGGTTATAGCGCTAACATTTCTCTTCCCTCACTTGTTCCTTCGCGTCGCATTATTTTTCTTCTCTTTTCTTCCATTTACAACTCATAAGAAAGATAAAACAACTCTAAGTTCTTGAGTCACTAACTATTTTGATATTTCCGGTTGCGTGTCTTTTTCCTTTTTCTTTGGATGTTTCTATATGTACTGTTTACGCTTCTCTGAAGGTTTTATATCCCTTGTGCATATTCTTGAAGGTGGAAGTGCCGCTATTGATGGGTTGATCATGACGAGTCTTGTTGTATAGTTTTCTCTGATTTGATATGGAGTATTTGGGGATATATTTGGTATTGAGTACTTCTTCCTCTTGCACCTCTTTTTTTTAATTCTCAAAAGGACTCAAAACACCACTAAGACTAATCCTAATTTTTACTCAAAGCTAGAAAAAGAAAAAGAAATAGCATTCAAAATCCCGCTTAAGCTTTCAGATGATGGTGTTAGTAGTGGACGTTGGAACCTAAGTGATCGATGAAAAGGGAGTTCTTCCAAGTTTTCCATTTGCAGCTTCTAAATAGTTGGTTTGATGTAGTTGATATTCTTTTGGTTTTCTTTGAGAGGGTTGAAGTTTATATGTTTGTTTGGGTTTGGTATACGATGTATCTAAGTTTGCTGTTTTTTTCATCATGTTCTTGGGGGAGTTTTTTTTTTTGAGTTTGAGAGGGTTGGTTGGCCCATATGGTACGTTTGAAGAGAGAAAAAAGATAGATAGGAAGGAGGAAAATATAGAAAGTTCTAATTTAATTGTGGAAATAGAAGTTTCTGGGTATGGGATACAAGAGATCGAGTTAGATGGAAAGAAGTTGAGGAATGGATGTTGTGTTTGATATTAGATGGACGATGTGGATTTAAGTAGTGGAATCAAAGGTTGATATGTGAGGATACTGTTATTTTGAGATGAATTCCATTTTGGAGTATTAGTATATAGGAGTAATATTGATAAAAAACATTCTTCTACACTAAATATGGTGGATATTTTGATTTGTATAAAGTTAATACCTATACAATTAATGTCACTTAAAAGGTCAATGCACACCAAGAGGAATATAATGATGAACAGCGGTAGTAGAAATTTCCAAGTCTAAAATTTTTCATTCTACTATAGGATTAACTGTCCTACAAGATGAAGAAAAAAAGAAGTCTATGTCAGTAAATAGAGCTCCCGTGCATTCCTGTCAACGAACCGAGGTTACCCGCCCCATTTCGATTCTAATTATCGTGAGGCGTCCCTCAAGATCGAGATTTTACAAGGAAGAAAGAAAAAAAAAACCAAATCGCAAAAAAATAATGCCTCCAATAACTAGGAACCCAGTTGTTACCTACCATCATAACGCCGTCACTACTAGCCTCGATTCGGGGACATCCGAAACTCTCAACAGTACACTTGGTACCTCGTGGCCGGGGTAACCTTATCAAGTTCCAAATCGCCCTAAAGGACGTCCCTAAGATCTTCAAATATCTACTCAAATATGGCATCGGTCCAGAAGCAAAGACCGAGCCTACCCGATCACAGCAATTGCAAATCGCGGGAAGGATTGAGAAAGTCCGGCGCCGCTGTCGTAGGAATGCCCAAGGTAGGTAAGTTAATTAATAAAAAAAAGTTGCGATAAATACGATACCGATAGCGAACAAAACGTCTGTTCTAGCAACATGTCCGTGGGCTGGGTTGGGCGGTTGTTGTTGTCGTTCTTCGAACTAAGAATGCTCCTTGAATCGGGAATTGTGTAGATCATCAATGCACTTGTTTGCTTTCAAGGATGTCACTCCTTCTGATCTCCTCGATGAACCCCAAAGAGGAGGAGTCGCCAAGCTCGCGGTCTATCGATGTCTACAGCCTGCCTCCATCAGATCAGAGGTCCCGTAGCGGGGTCAGGCTCTCTTCGATCAGGTAGGTATACGGAAAAGTGAGTAAAGAGGTCATGGGAAGGATGGATCGCTTTGGTTCCGAGGATCTAGGCGTCGTGGCCAGACTCATGTACGGTTACCTGCTGAGCAGAAAATCGATATTTCTCACACCCGCCGCGGAGAGTAGTTAGTAGTTTTGTGTCTCATCTCATGGCGGGGTTGATTCCCCAGGACGTAGGTTGTTGTTAACAGCTTTTTCTGTGCGGGTGATGACCATGGCTATCTATGGTTGAGCCAGATCTGTCTAACGTAGGTGCATAGGTCAATCCGCAGTTGAAGGGTCATCTTAGAGGGGGCTATCAGCAACGGAGCCACGGTAGAAGAGGAGCGGGCCGTGAGGGAGGTGGTGATCCGAATCTGTCAAGCGTCTGGGATGACGACTGCTTGCTGTCTACCAGCGGTATGTATCCATGGCTGGGGTTGGCGAGAGCAGGTAGGTAGCGAGCTGTCTAGAAGCGCGTATGTTGAACTTACTGGCGACTTGCTTCTGCTCGATACCTGGGACGCATCTGAAGGCCGCACCCAATAACGGATGCAGGTGGAAATTATTTGCGCAATCGTGATGAGGCGCGGTGATGTTGAGGAGGAGTTGGGCAAGTCACATGCAAAGGTCGACATGGAGTTTGCCGGGCTTGGGCGTTGTGCTTCTGGCCGCGCGAGGCTCTTGTGGACGGCCTACCTATCGTGTCATTTCTTTTGGATACTTAGCGACTTGTAGTGAGGTATCCCATCCCGACTTTGTTCGGCGGGCGGAGAAGGGCAAGGAG
>AJFL01001448.1:0-19933 GCA_000467735.1 Rhytidhysteron rufulum CBS 306.38
CACCGTGCACGGGGTGGCGGGGCCTTCTAAGGCATGAATACATGAAATGAATAGATACCATTCTGTAAGCAATAGCGACTTTACGTCAGAATACAAGCCCCATTATATTATAGGCATTACCAATGCCTAGCTGTACATAGGTAATTGTTAGAGACGTCTCCAACTTTTCTAACTGGTAAGTTCGTTCACGTGACGATAAGATAAGCCGGAAACCTTAGAATCAACCAATCAAAAACTCCGTGCATCTCAAAAAAAAGTTCCTTAGAACTTTCCTACATTCACGACTAAACAACAACCAATCCCAAAAATAAACAATGGCAGTCACAAAATCAACCCCCGTGAAATCTGCACAAAAGCCCAAAAAGCCGAGAAAGAGGAAGATCAGGGCTGAAGGTATGATTCCCTTCCTTCGTTTCTAAAATATCGGTTATTGGAAGAGTTGCTGACGATGCGCAAAAGTTCCGTCCTCTTCGGATAGTAGTGAGAATGAGCAGAGTGAGGTTGAGGAGACAAGGAAATCTGAGAAGGTGAGTGAGTCTAAGGTAGTGGGTTTTTGTATATAGTCGTTTGGTTTGGTGGTTCTAATGGATTCCAGCGTCGCAAACAGAAGTCCGAGGTTCCAGCGCAAAATGCGGTAGTTGAGAAAGAGTTGAGTGAGGATGAACAAGAGGTGAGACTTTTCGTGGTCTTTTATTCCATTTCATTCTATTCTTGTCGCCTCATTCAACATCTTCTTCTGACAAAACTAGCCTCCTCTACCAACTCGTTCGCAAGAAGACTTCGGCGCCATCTATCTCCGGAAGGTAGCAAATGAACTCGGGGATGACTTGGACCAAGTCCGCCAAGCGAAAGATTTCAATGAAAAGAGCTTGCCTATCCTCATTCATGCGCTGAAACAGGGAGAGAGTATCTTCTCTGCGGAGGAGAAGAGAAGGGTTCAAAGGCTTTCAGCTTAAAGAGACTAGGGTTAAGCTATAGATGCATTGGGCGGGTTAGGAGTTATGGAGTATAATGATATTTCCCAAACTTTTCTTCTATCTCTCTAGATCATCTATGGGCATTCCAATTCACCAATTCCCTAGGTATACCGCCTCATTCCCATAATATGAACGCCATTCGCCAATTGTTACCCCCCCCATAGATTGCACTTCTCACATATTTGGTCATCACAATCATTATCCGTCTCTCCATTCCAACTCGATCTGCCAGGCGAGCAGGAATTTATGCTTTATCACCACCATTCCGTGAGCCAGTTCCTTAACCGTGGCCAGCTTATCCTGCTTTTGGCCCTTCGGCAAGACCAGTAATGTGTCATATGCCCTCTGTAAAAGTTTCTCCTCATACTTCCTCCTCTCATCATCATCGTTTGTCCAATCAATAATATTCCGATATATATCCTCCAAATCACTCGCACTGTATACTTCGCGTTTGACTTCCGTCGTGACTTCGGAAACCCGTGCTCCAAGACGTGTCTTGCGTTCGCCGATGAGCTTATTGACGCGTTCGGTCTCGAGTGACTCGGTGAGTTCCGCAATGCGTACATAGGTAAGGCCGGGATTAGGAAACCGGCCTTCCAGAAACGTGTATACTGATGAGGTGGGAAGCTGTAATCTCAATGCGCTTATATATTGCTTCTTCGTTCCGTTGCTCCTGGCAAAATCAACCGCCTTGTCGATACTGCTCTGTGCCCGATGTGCATCTTCAACCGCGGTGTATATCTCAGCCAGCCGTAATCCCACCGATATATACTTGTCCACCTTCGTAGAGCCCTGCCCTTCATATACACTTCGCAGACCCAGCCACGCCTGGTCTTCTTTCGGCTTGAACTTGGTCGCGGATTCGTAGGCTTCGGCAGCGGCGTCAGGTTTGCCTTGCTTGTCTAATGCGCGACCGAGGAAGAGTTTGGCGAAGTAGTTCTGCGAATCGACCTCTAGAACGCGATTTGCTTGTTCGATCGCTTCGTCCCAGTTTTTCGAGTCGATGGCTGCCTTTGCGGCTTTGAGGGCGGCTTTGGTGGACATGTTGGAGGTGGTGGATGGATGTGGAGGTTCTCTCACCGGTAAGGATGTGAAGGAGGTGAAGTGGGAGGGACGGCCATTATATGTAAGATATGAATGATATCAATCAGAGCGCCATCGTCAGGTGGGTGGAGTATCAGAGCAAGCGGTGGGTGATGGTGGGGGACAAAGGAAGTTTGACACGCGATGACGCTGTTCTTCCGCTCGGGCCAAGTTCCGAAATCAGCCCTACGAATTGAACCGTGGACCTCAAGCTCAACCTCATCATCCTTCTCTCCAACATCCCACACTATCGCCTTCGCAGGCGTCCACTCCTTTGGGCCTCTCACATCATATTCTGGATTCGTCGTCGTCATCATTCGGGAACTACTCCGCCATGGCTGATCAGACATCGGGCTTTGGCTTTGATGGCGCCCAGGATTTGCATGATTTTGACATCGGTATCGTCCGCGAGTTTATTGAATTCTTCCCCGAGAACGGCCTTTCTAAAGTCTTAAAGGGGTATTTAAGTAGTGGCATCTCTCAGTTTCCCCTGAGGGCCGGCAACCAGTCACCACCGGATTTGAGCGAAGGAGGCGTCGCCTTAAATGGCAATTCAGGAGGAGCCATCAGCGAGGACGATGTCCCACTTACGCCGGATGATTGCCTGCTCTTGATGGCCGTATGTATAAAACCAACTGTATCTTGATTGATGTCACTCACAGTATCAAAGGAAGGCGTAGATGATGCCAGAAACTCTATTCTAGCTCATCGTTTACTCGGAGAATATTACGTCTCCCTAGAAGAATACGAGAGCGCCGTTGAAAACGCCAGGAAAGGCCTAAAGCTTGTCAACTCCGAGTCTCAAAAAACGGATCTCAAATTCGAGCGGTACAGTGATTTTCTTTCGTCCACATGAACACGTCATTGATTGCTCTAAAGTTCACGTGATGCTCTCAACAGCACCCTCGCTACGGCTTTGATCTACTATCAAACACCAAAGAACCATCCCGAAGCCAAAGAAATATTTCAATCTATTTTGAAGCGGCGGCCAACTTTTACTCAAGCTCTCATCGGAATAGGGCTTATCCTGGAAGAAGAAGAAGAATATGGCCAAGCCATCGATTTTCTTGAACAGGCTTTGAAGCAAGACCCCTCTAATGGCCGTATCGGCGCTGAAGTAGCTTGGTGCCAAGCCCTCAATAGTGACTATGCCACAGGCCTATCCCGACTAGAAGAGTATCTTGAATATCCTCAAATGGACTCATCAAATATCCGAGGACGTGAACTGAAGGCACAAACCCTCTATCGGATCGGTGTCTGCATATGGGAATTGGACGCCTCACAAGCTGCGAGGAAAGACCGTCAAGGAGCTTATTCCAAATTCCTTACTTCTATCAAGACGAACCCCAATTTTGCCCCTGCATACACAAGTCTTGGAATATGGTATGAGGACTATAGGAGGGATAGACGGAGGGCAAGGCAGTGCTTCCAGAAAGCATTCGAACTGTCGCCATCAGAAATCATAGCTGCAGAGCGTCTTGCCCGTTCTTTTGCTGACGAGGGAGACTGGGATATTGTGGAAGTGATCGCACAACGCGTAGTCGATTCCGGCAAAGTCCGTCCCGCTCCTGGTTCGAAGTCGAAGAAGGGAGTTAGTTGGCCATTCTCGGCATTGGGTGTTGTGCAAATGAACAAACAAGAATACCAAAAGAGTATCGTTTCGTTCTTATCCGCACTTCGTCTTAGCCCAGATGATTACAACTCATATGTCGGCTTAGGAGAGAGTTACCATAACTCTGGACGCTACAACTCTGCAGCTCGGACCTTCAACTATGCCGAAAACCCGACCGACGGAGTAGAGATGAAAGGGACTGGGGAAAGATGGTTCACAAAATACATGCTTGCCAACGTTAATCGTGAGCTAAGCGAATTCGATATAGCTATTCAGGGTTATGAGGAGGTGTTGGCCGATCGGCCAACTGAGTTCGGCGTTTCAATCGCTCTCCTTCAGAGCTTGACCGAGAAGGCATGGAGATGCATCGAAACAGGTTTCTTTGGAGGGGCTGCCGATAGCGCCATCCGAGCAATTCAAATCGCCACTGGGATCGCAGAGTACAAGCCCGATACATTCAACCTTTGGAAAGCAGTTGGAGATGCAACTGCAATTTTTTCGTGGGTTCAAGAAAGGTTGAGCGATGCACCTCTAGATGCTATTCAAGGTCTTCTCAGCAAAGATATTTCAGTTGAAGAATATGACCAACACAAAGAATTGGACGGCGTCGGAGCTGCAGAGTTGGAGTCATTAACTGCAAAAGAGGACGGTCACTTTTTCACCCTTACTCGAAGCCTCCGAGCATCAATCCTGGCACAAAAACGAGCAATCCATAGCTGTGCACATGATATCCACGCTCAAGCAGTGGCATGGTATAACCTTGGCTGGACAGAGCATCGTGCACATATCTGCCTCGAACAAGAATCCGACAAATCTCATGGAAAGCGATCTACTCTCTTCTTGAGAGCAGCTATGAAGTGTTTTAAGAGGGCTATTGAGTTGGAAGCGGGCAATGCTGAGTTCTGGAATTCGCTGGGCGTCATTACTACAACATTGAACGCCAAGGTTGCCCAACACGCCTTCGTTCGCAGTCTTCATCTAAATGAGCGTAGTGTTCGAACTTGGACTAACCTGGGTACATTGTACCTCATGCAGAATGATTCCGAGCTCGCACACATGGCATTCTCGCGCGCGCAATCAACAGATCCCGACTACGCACATGCGTGGGTTGGGGAAGGCATCGTTGCTCTTCTCTTTGGCGATTCTACTGAAGCGCTGTCCCATTTTACCCACGCTTTCGAACTATCAGATTCCGCCTCTCTCCTCACCAAACGCCAATACACTATCTCTACATTCGACCACCTCATCAATTCACCACTAACATCGAACAACATTACCCGTCTCATCCAACCTCTTTTTGCACTCCAACAGCTCAATTTCCAACAACCATCAGGTATTCCATACCGTCATTTGGCCGCACTTTACCTTGAACGAGTAGGGGATTATGACGCCGCTATCAATGCTCTCAAGTCCATCTGCGACGTTGCAGAAGCAGAGTACGAGACCTCAGAATCGGCCACATCTCTTGCTCGGTTTGCACAAGCTAAGACTGATCTCGCACGCAATCTCCTCGCAACACATGAGTACGACGGCGCTGTTGAGGCCGCAGAAACCGCACTCGATCTTACCTCAGATGCCGATGCTATCTCTCCCGCAATGTCAGCCCCGACATTGACAAAGATGCGACTTTCCGCGCGGTTAACCACAGGTCTGTCACATTACTACCTCAACGACATGGATGCAGCAATATCAGACTTCCGTGCTGCGCTCGAAGATAGTAATTCCGCCCCTGACATTATCTGCCTCCTTGCCGAAGTTCTATGGGCCAAAGGGGGAGAGAAGGAGAAAGACGTAGCCCGTGAACAACTTTTCGCCTGTGTGGAAGCACACCCAGAGCATGTTGGCGCCATCGTGCTTCTCGGGGCCATGGCCGCCATGGATGAAGACGTTGAGACTATGGAAGCTGTGCGTGATGACCTCAGCTCTCTCCGCACCAAATCAAATATCGATGAGACGCAACTTAAGCGTGTTGAGAAGGTCTTAGATGCCATCGCATTCATCTCTGGCGGTGAAGCTGACGCAGAAGAGGAAGTGAAGCGAAGTATCATGCTTGCGCCTTGGAAGAGCGTTGGATGGTCGCAACTCGCTGCTAATCAAGAGGATAGCTATCCAGCCAAGATGGCCCTCGTTACAGCACAACGGGGCGTACCTCCTGGTGGTGGTCTCGATGCCAAGGCTCTTGCATTTGCGTATGCGGGGACTGGCACGTTAGGCGATGCACAGAGAAGCGTTGTGCTTGCGCCTTGGGAGAAGGATAGTTGGCGAGCGCTTGCTGAGGTGGTGCAGTGAGGTAGGGGGGAAGATGGTTGTTAACTTAAGTTGTATTGATATGGATGGATATCATCGGTTTGTTTATGCGGGTCTTTTATCCGTGGATGATCATCAATAATGTATTATGACCAAATGAATAAAAAAAGACAAATTTAACTATTCTAAAAAGAAGAATCGAACGGCAAAGGTTCAGAAGCGCCATGAGCCTCCTATGAAACGTCTCCGGCTGCCCTGCATGCGAACACACAGCGCCGGGAGTTTATCACCGACAAGCCTCGCCTAAACGGACGAGGACGGAACCATCTGCTGATTGAAAGACGGAAATATTTTAATGTGTATAAAGGTGGGGAAGAGTGAGAAGGGAGAGAAGTCATTAGAGATAGATATGTTGCATTGGTGGGGTGAGAGGGTAGGCGGTGAAGAATATTTTTTAATGGGATTATGGTAATGTTTTTTCATGTGTCCTAAAGAAGCTATGGTGATCGTATCATATCAAAATCTTTTGATTTTGTTATAGATGATAGATAGAAGTACCTCTATAACACGCGATCCGAAGAAATAAAAAAAAATCTCCTCCCGGAATCGAATATGAGAAGCAAAAGTACAGAGGCGCCTTGAGCCTCCTATGAAACTTTACCGTCAACCAGGCAGCGGGATTTTATCACCGCTATAACCACGGAACCGGCACGTGTTAGCTGCTAATTAAGGAGCAGGAAAAAATTATAGTAAAGATAAAGGAGGTATTTATGAAAAGAGTATAAAGATAAAAAAAAATTTAAGTATATTAAATTTAAACTTAAAAGTAAAAGTTTAAAAGTATTATAAGCTTTTTATAAAATATCTTTAATAAATATAGAGGTCCCTTTATAAGCGGGCAACTAGGTAGTTTATCACTATCGAATTGACGGAACTAGTACGTATTGGCTGCTGATTGAGAGGCGGGGAAGTTGTAGCGAATATTATGGTATTGAGGGGAAGGATAACTGGCGGGTAGAATTGGTGTCATGATGTGATTCGAGAGGGGCAGGAAGAGCGGTGAAAGGAGGTTGCGGGGGGAATGGATGAATCGCTGTTCTCAGCATTGAAATTTGGGTTGTTCGAGTTGAGTATCAAGATGATCATGATGAAATATGAAGGGGCGACTAAAGCAAATAAAAAACAGCATACTTCCAATATCGTTATATCGTTATAATTAATAAATGACCTCCAAAATCATAACCCATAGTCGTAAACAAGTACTTACTCTTGCCCCGAAATACCAACCTCAGACCACAGGTCCGCTGGATATCTTTCAATTTCCCGTCCATCCCTCATTCATACCATAACCCCAGTTCGCGGCACAGAATAACACATATCGATTTCCAATTCCTCCCCACACTTCTTCCACCACAACCTTGTCGCTTCCGTTGGCTGGGTCCAAGTGATTTGTTCCACATGCTCCTGGAACACCCACTCGATCCTAGGATTGATCACTTTCACCGGCAGGGTGGGCCAGTGCTTATTATATACTTTATTCTAAGCGCCTTTGCTTTCTTCGCCACATTTCTTCTCACCGGCCCGGAAGAAAAGCCCGTATGCATGGTAACCATCTTTTACCTCCTTCGTCGTATCATCGACATCTCTAGATACAATATTATAATTTAGAACCTCGAGTTTCGGCATCCGGTATGCCGCTCTTGCAATCGCTATAGCAAGCTCACTGAAGTATCTTGAGTTGAGCTTAGTACGGAATGTAAAGTTGTGGTCTAATCGCATCACCGCGCACTCTCGTCCATGATTGGAGAGGTTACCCTTCCATAAACGGTTAAATCCCGCTTTTTAATAGGGAGAGAACCATATCCATCTGTATGGAAGTGTTTTATTTGGTTTGTCGAGAATCCATGATCCATATTCGATGGCGATACCCGTACAGATATTGAACTCTTTTAGATGTGGCCAGTACGGTTGGCTGGATGTTTCGTCCAGAGGAAAGAGAAGAGTGGTGGAGATGTTAGAAATGTCGATGGTGAACCTTGTTAAACGCTGGCTCATGACGTTTAGGGAGTGGAAAAAGACGCTTGGAATTGGTCCCGTATTAGATACGAGGGAAGGGAAGTTTTGTATGTGGGACAAAGGTTCATTATGGTGATGGCTGGAGAAATCCAGACGCATGTTTTCAATCGAAGTAGAAAGCTCCAGTAACCGTTGTGCGAAATCTATATGCGCTAGTTTAGCGTTGGATAATGATTCGAGGCACATAGTCAATATTAGATAAATTAGCATATGAATCTGAACAAGCGTTCCCTACCTTCTCGCGCTGCCATCTTACGGGTCGTATCAACCTGTTCCGTGTCATCCATCTCGAAAAATAGGTCCCGTATATTCGGAAAGCATTGCGAAAGGGCAATCGCAGAGCTCCACCGCAGTCTTGATCGGGCAGGTTTCCCAGTAGAGCTAGTGATATTAAACGTATTGATGCAAGCAAGGGCTATGTTTTCAAATGGTCCATTCCCGGTTTCTGATTCGACAAGATCGAAATAGGAAATCGAAAGGACTCGTGACAGGTCTCGAGGGACCCATAATGACGGATGATCTAGTATGTCTAGCATCAAAGTCGATAACCTAAAACCATCAGACATAACCCCGGGGATTTCTCAACGCCTTGTCCCATTCCATGAGCGTTTTCAACATCGAAGTGATATCGTGTCTGACTTGTGTAATAAACAATTCAACACTCTCTTTTTTCGCATATCGTATCCCTCCATCTTCTTCAAATTATATTCTCTCTACTCTGCCGCAGCACAAGGTCAATTCCCTCAATTGCCGACATCGTATTCGACCCCGTACAGTTCGGCAATCGAGAAGTCTTTTAAACTCGCCGAAATTGCTGGTGAAAATCTTTAGAGTTCGGAATAATTTAGATTCTACCACTTCACGCCATAGTGGGGATATGGTTGCCAATAAGGAGAGATGTCTGCCGGACGATGTTCCGGGCGCAGGAATGCAACGGCTGAGGATGTCATCGACTACCTCAATCGGAAGAGAATCCATAGAAGATTGATATGATGTTTCGTTGATAGTAACTCAAGGTCTTCGGAGGTCGAGTGGGGTTCTGAATCGGTGAGGTATTCATGGTGTTCGAGCGGCCTAAACTTAATGAGGTATAGCGTATGCGGTGGAAGTTACAACGTCCTCAACCCAGATATATTCCATACTAATGCTGCGTTAAAATATGATATTGAATCAATATAAGAAATGCTCAAGACCATGCCCAGAATTCAAAGCACTGGGAAAACAAATGTATACAAAAGAAACCATAAAAGTGAAGGATAAAATGCCAAAAAGTGAGCGAGCCCATGCCAATCCCGATCCCCGACCCATTCCACTCATACATTTACAAAGTCATATAACACACAGCACCAACCCATTCACACATCCACCCAGTAACTTTTACTCCATTTCCACAAAGACCGCAGTTCCGTACACCGATACCTGCGCGAACCCTAATACATCCCCCTCTCCAAACGCGACTCCTACAACCGCATTCCCGCCTCTCCCCACACAATCCGAAATCATGCGCTCCATGGCCTTATCTCTGGCCGAATAAAGCGTCATGGTCAACGATCTCGCCTCACTAGCCGTACCTGCCGACTTCAAGAACGCCTTGGCATCTTTTCGGTTGATTACCGTGGCGCCATGGACGGTTCCCAGGACTTTGATGATGCGGTGGCCGGGGAGGGTAGGAGTGGTTGTCGTTATTGCTGATGGGGTTTTGCTGTGGGGTTCTTGGGCTGGTATTTGAGTGAGGGTAGGTTCGTAGTTTGGTTTCAGGATATTGTTTGAAGTGATGTTGTTGAGGGTCGAGCGGCGGTTGGTAAACATTTTTGTTTCTTTCGGGGGATCCCTCCGAGAAAAAGATATTGATGATTCAAGAGTTGTTTAAGAGGAAAATGAGGAAAGCCGAGTCGGAATGGAGTGTGCTTAGATGAATATAGATTCGTGACCCAAGAGATTTGATGGATTGGTGTAAGAATGATGGGAAGACCAGGTGGTGAAATGGATCTCTTCTTCCAAAGTAGGAAGAAGTCAGAACGTATCAACGAAATATATATCTTCTCCTACATCCTGCATTTTCCCCCTCAGCCACGCAGGAGCACGCAACCGAGGTGCGAATCTGCTCGACCAAAAGGAATGCGAAACGTATCAGATACAGATGATCTGATAATGCCCTCACCTCTTGGCAGGTCGACTGGGCTCGAATCAGCCTTCTAACATGCATCGGGGCTGATTCTCGAGCGATGGAAAATTTTCGCACCATCGACCCGACCGTCATATTGTCTGCCTTGGGGTTTATATTCGATGGCTTAGACTTTTCATGCGATGATTTTGGTTCATACTGATGATTCGTGTGAGGGCCTTGTCGCGGCATGTGGTGTTTCGTGAGTTTGATCGGAGTCGGGGAAGCAGGGGTGCTGAAACAATGTCTGAAGCAGAATCGTCAGGCATGCATCTAGACTTTCGGCAGTTCTTTCCTTGACACTATGCCGTCATTGTATGATCCTTCTTTGAAAGAATGGTCGACCTTTTCATGGTTGTCGGATAACTAGTGAACTAGTGAGTTGGAAAGTAGAGACGACGTGGACCAAAACTCAGGTCTGGGGGTGGAGACCGCACACCAGGTTTATTTGGACTACCCTTGTCGTGGATTTCTACACCATTCCTTTCAACGCTGAGATTATATTTGCATAATGCTTAAATACTATATGGTCTCTTCGCCACTCAACATTCATCTTATCTGGAAAACTGGTCGGAAAGGAAGTTGGCTACCCTAATTTGGATTCGCTGTTGTGCCTCAACCTCTTCAATCATTACTCTTAGGAATTGGCACTGTATTGCTCTTGTTTTATCACACTCAATGAATATCGGACCCTAAATCCATCTCATCGACAATATCCAGATTCATTATTGCTAGGCAATTACTCGCTATGTTAAATATAGATCAGAGCACTTCATGGACATGAATTATTCAAGAACATTCTGTTTGTTCACGTCTCAAGAGGGAGTTTCGTAGACAACCGCCACTGCTGACAGCTCCAGGCTGACAGCTTCCCTGGAAGGCTACAAAGGAAAGAGGCAAAGAAAGTATTCCAATTGGCTATTGAGATGACGCCATTGCGGTATAATTGGCTAGTTTTAATTTCTTAAGGCTCAGCTGTGCAGCTGACATACTCTTTTATGACAAACATAAGCGAACCACAAATTCAATGGTCTTCTCAATATGGAAGGAGCTATATACACCACTCTGTCAAACCGGACTAGAATCCTACGGGAAATAGGGTATAAGGCGCCTCTTTACAAGAGCTGAAACGCCTTTTCTAAGCAGATTTTAGAAGGTTATTAGCTTAAAATAGGTATAATCTTAATGCTTACCCCTAACAAGGCCTAAATTGTTTACCGTAGGATTCCGGCCCCGATGCGCCTGGATGGTGTACATACCTACGGGTTGCTTAGGAGCGGTCCCTATATGGTAATGTCATAAGTACACAAGACGGCTAATTCCGAGCTATTCATATTATGACGCATTAAATCCCTTTCAGCTCAGGGGCTCAGATCTATCCAGCTTTCCATGCTGTCTACTATTCATATCTTCTTCTGTCTTTACTGTTCTCCTATCTCTGTGTAAATACCGTTGTCTTCATGAAAGATAGATGTATATCACATTCATCGTGCTGCTTAAGGCAGCGATTCAGTCCCCGGTCCAGGCTCAGGGCCTCGTTCGGCGGCGATCCAGACACTCAGGTATTCTTTAAACAAATATCTCATACTGCTGCTAAATGGAAGCTTACCATACACTTTAGTAGTCAGAGCTGGCAACAATGTGATAGTTAACGGGGGTCTCATTAGCAACTCGGACTACCTTCTTGACTACGGTGAGTGCTGACCGTCTCTAGCTTTTCTTCCTTACACTAGCTAGCCATGAAGCTAATACAGACCTTAATGCAACAAGAACATAATACGTATTTCATCCCATTGGACCAGGACTGGACCAACAGTACCCTTAACGCCTCCTCCGTGCGACGACAGAACAGTGGTCTGGGATGGGAAGCTCTTTGGTGGGATCAAATTCATGACTACGCTTGTACCTATGGGGGCAAATTGTCGGAAGATGGTTCAATCAGAGATTCCGAACCCAATCCCTTCTTCAAAAATCGCTCTCTTTCTCCGATGATATGGTGTATTTCGATCAGGGATGAACAGAGAGTGTGGTTCCAACAATTAGGGCCGGGAGGACGTACTCCTTTTCCTTCCGATATCATACAGACCGCAGCAGGTGCGACAGTAGCCGATGAAAGGCGGGCTTATTACATCGGGGGTCTAATAGACCCCTTTACTACCGCTGCTGCTGGCAATTATTCGTTACCTAAAAACGTTCCTGGCTTTCTCATATTTGACTTCGACACTGGAACGCTCACCAACTCCAGCAACGATGGCGAATATTTTGCTGCGCGTTACACTTCCGACAACGAGTCGTATTATCAACCCGGATTCATGTTCAATGCGCCTTGGGGAGATTCAGGACTTCTTGTTCTGGTCGGAGGTCAAACATGGCCGACAGGTAGGGGCGTTGAGCATGGGGGAGGTTGGAAATACCTAACTATTTACGATAAAGCAGCAAAAGAATGGTACTATCAAGAAACAAACGGGGAAATACCCGAGACCGGTTCTTATAGACCCGATGAAAACTCCGATCTTTATTGTAGCTTTAGTGCCATCGATGTGAGCCTTCAAACGCTAGATATGTAGGTTATTTGCTCAATAGTTTGGACTATACTTTCGCTCATAACCCCTAGTTTTATTTACGGTGCCTTCGTATCATCATGGCCTAACGATACGGTCTATACTCTGTCACTGCCATCAATGAGATGGTTTGCTACCGACTTCATTCACCACCCCCGTCGCACACAGATGCAGTGTACAGAGACGGGAATGAACAATCAGGCGATCTTTGCTGGAGGTCTTGATCCAAACCAGAGAACTAAAGATCCTCAAAACTTCAACGCAACGATGGACGAATGGAATCAAGATATTGGTGTATTCGACATGAGCAATTTGAGACTGAAAGACAGGTATGATTCAAACGCACCTGTTTATGCGGCACCCACTATCATCAGACAGCAATACGAAAGAGGGTATGTACATTTCACCGTGCTCATCACCCAGCGTTTTCCTAATTAATCCAGAAACCGTTACCCACCGGCTTGGGCATCTAGGGATGTTCAAACTCTTTTTGAAAATTGGAATCCTCCCAATTCCACCAGTCCCAATAACGCAAGCAGTACGACGAGCCCTGATGGTCACGAAATGGCGGGAAACGGCCGTACAACGTTAATCATTTCAATCACCATCCCCACTATCGTCGCCGTGGCTATCATAATTGGAAGTCTAGTGGTTTGGCATAGGAATATGTTTCGGGTCAGGGATCGATGGATGAACCGCGCTCCAAATAGAGGTGCTTTGACACAGGATACAAACTTCACCCTATCACAAATCACACCAGCTCTGCCAAATGCCAATGGAACTGAGTCCCAGTGGGGAGGAGGTGAGCGCTCCCCTTCAATATCCATTGCGGATTCATATCCTTATCATGGGGAAATTTCCGATACAAATTCTGGGTTCACCGTAGGTAGCAGAAGATAGTCATAGCGAGCAGGACAATATAAACTTCAACCCCGAAGAAACCCGTCGCGATTATAGTGCAATGACCTTAATCGCTTGAATTCTCTCGTCGATGTGAATCTTCATTTGTCAGTATCAATCGACCGAATATTTTAATCTGATCTACTGTCTTTTCTTATGAAAGGGAAGGTACATACAAACATCATTATGCATTTGAGCCCCTGACCATACCAACAACTTCAGGCCGAACCGATTTGTTTAGGAATCAAATTATGTTATGCAGAGTACCACTCGTCTCTCAGTTTGCTCCAATTTTCCGTCCCGTATTCATGTTCTAGCTCTTGGCTCTTTCCCAGACCGAAGGCTACTGCACTACAATTGTGCGGTTGCGCTGCTTTGTGAATGCCTTTAACGTTGGCAAAATTCCACCTTACTTGACAATGGGCATTGCAATTGCAAGGAATCCATGTAGCCATTCGTTTAAATACTGATGTTATCGTCTCGTCTACGCCTGTATCCAGAGAAAGTCCCGATGCTGCTAGGTGAATGAGGAATACAACCGAATGCATCTCATTCATCCCAAGGGCATTTGATGAAGTGTCGCCTTGGGTTACCAGGTTCCACGCCTTTTCAACCATAGCACTGCTCTCTGTGCCAAAAAATTGAGCATCCAGTGCAGTCACTAGTGGGTATTAGCAACATCACTGAGATGCAGAGATTATGACTCTTACGTTGCACTTTCCCGTCTACCTCACAATCACGATAGCAATCCTGATATATCTTCAAAGCGTCGTAGGTGAGCGAATCCAATGGGCTCTGACCATTTGCGCCTATAATCTGTAAAGCGTTTCTGCACAACCGTCCATGGTATCCAGGTATACTCCGAGCAATATTAAAGATCTCATCACGGAATTTCGAGCTGTCTATTCGTTCTTTTATATCAAACTTGAGTCCTTTATTGATAAGTTCTTGGATGTTCCGAAGGACTACCTTGGCCTCCGCCTGCGTCATTCCCAGTTGTTTGAGCTTCCTGATGTAGTCTTTGCAATCTTTGGATGGTCTAGATAGTTTATCGATTGCATTGACAACCGCGGGCTTAAGAGATTTCTTGTAGTAAAAGTAATCGGTTTCGTAGTCGGCTTTGTCATAATCGACGTCTTTTACTTTGGTACGTTCGAAGTGATCTAGGCCTGATAACCCTTCGAAAACTCGGATAACCAGCACAAGAAGAACGCAACTCAAAGACCACACATCACTGGACCGACCGACTTTCCTTTGGTAACGGAATTCCGGGGCTTGGTATTCGCCTGCAGGTCGTCTGCGTGTTGTCTTCGTTGTGGGTGTGAATTTCCGATCTTCTGCGGACTTCTGAACGGCCTCTACGTCGAAACCTTTAGGTGCACGAGGATCTTGTTTCATAGCTGATATCCCCAAATCTGATATCTTGAAGATGTATCTTCCGTTCCTGATGAATACAAGAACGTTATCGGGTTTGAGGTCCATATGACAACATATATAGCGTCCCTTGTCAGGAAACCTTAATTCCTCATGTAAATGACTAAGTGCACCAGAAAGGTTTGAAAACTCAATTAACAGGTTTCTTGGGCAACTCAGTTCACAAAAGAACCTATCATATTTCTCAGTTTTCATAAATCCCCACAGGTCAGTTTCCGCTCGATCATATATGATATGATATATGCCATTGAATATGAATATGGCCTCATGGCTCATGATATGCTTCTGGTTGGTGAGGCTTCTCTTCAGATTTTGAAGGTTCTTTACCTCCTTTGGAATGGTTGATGAATCCTGGGAACTCAATTTCTTTAGCGCGAAAAGTTGTGGTTTCTTTACATGAATCAAACCCTATTAGCTTATCATCACTCAAGTGCAAATTTTCCAATACGCACCGTATTTGATCTTGATTCCTCGCTTTCAAAGTATCCTTTTGCAATGCATACTTTAAATACCTCTCCATAACCCCCGTGGCCGATTGGTTCGAGCTCCTGAGTGAAAGGTAACCTTAAGGGAGATTTGAACTCCTCGGGATGATCACTGGCCTTTATGACAACGGGGATGAATTGATATTGTTGATCAAAGAACAAATCAAGCTTCTCGTTGTTGATGCCGTATACTGAAGAGTCCCGCTCCAGCAATGGTAGCTTAGAGTCGTTGAGTGTGGTAACACTTCGTTTAGGTCCAAGTAACAGAGCCCTAGTTTCGGTCCAGTTATTCCATTGAATGGCCACCAAGATAGAAAGGACTCTAATAGAGTGGTCGCGGATATATTTGATCTCTACAGGGGTAATATCGATATGAAGTGCATCAAAGAATTGTTTCAGATATGTTTCGCTCCACACATCTCTCAGGTCCTCTTCTATTATGAAACATAAAGAAGCGGTGGGCTCTGGTCCTCGCGTTTTTCGGTCTCGTAGCTTTTGAGAAGCATCTGAAATCATATTGGAGACTACTGTATCCATGGTCATTCTCACGGCCAAGTTGAAGATGACATGAATTGGATGTGTAAAGTCAGTGTTGGATAATGATGGCTCGGATAAGGAATCTAATGCTACATAGATGAAGATCTAGTCTCCCGTCCAAGCTGCACCACACCAGGAGAAATCACCATCAGCGCCAAGTCCTCTTGACCGCCTGACCGATGGGCGGCGTGGGCGGCCACCGTTCGCGTATTCGACAGCCTAGTAATCTGCCTTACATTATTAATAAAAAGTAATAATTTTGATCAGGCTGAGAACGCCTTGGCTTCTGCCTCCAGAACCCACCTTCGATACTACAAATCCAGACCACTCTATCCTTCATTAGGTACATATTATTAAAACCTTATTCACTCGTGCAAGGCATCATTCAAGCGATCATGAGTGATTTGAAACAGCACATTCTACCCGCAACAGCGAGCGCTTACATCTCTTCGAAGAAGCTGAAAACTCTCCTTGAAGACCTATGGCCTGGCAGAGGGACCAAGATTATATCTGTAGGAATTCTTCCTCCCTTCAAGAAGACGTAAAGCGAGACTCATATATGTTAGCATATACGTGAAAGATACGTATATGAGGCCCCGGAAAAACTTACCCAAGTACTTCTCCCTTTCTTGTTCTTCTTCTAATGAAAGATATAAGCTCATATAGTGAATAGGATCAGATCGAGTAAATTTTCCAACACCATAAGGTCATATAGCGCATTTAACGAAAGATAGTTCAATCATTGAGGATCATCAAGTCAGTGAGGATCTGAGCAATGAATGTGGCGGGGACCAGGAATAACGAAATACGAGGGCAAGGTTGCGGTAATGAGGTTCAGTTGAAACTTTGGAAGCTGGGATACATGTATCACCAACCCCATTAATCCCTTTGGTGGGAGTTTTATAGGGAATACGAAATCATTTAGGGTGTGGTGAGGGATTTTAAATTCCGAAAGTGCCCCACGCTAAACCATGGATGCTTTCAGCCTTAAAGGTCTCCTTTTCCATATTCTAATCATTCCATGCGTCCGGTGTGTAGAAATCGGGGCGGGGGGGTGCAAAAGAAATATTGAGTGCACCCATCAAGTGAATCGAAATGAACCCTTCGGAAACAGTTAGGGAGTATAGTGTATAGCCATCTATAATCGAGCTTCCTCCCAATCACAACTTAGAGTGCTGTATTCCATTTTGATGCTAGCATGAAACCCCAAGGAAGGCTTGATACATATAGTCCAGCCTGAAAAGCATTTACCGGACGCTTCTCGCCTCAACACCTACCCCGCGCTGCAAGGCTAGGAACACAAGGCAGGTTTTTCAACACCAGATCTCAAGAGTCATACACTTCATTTAACTATATCCATTTTCCACTTCCCAAGAAACCATAAGTTAACATTGGCTGAATCACTGCCCACTTCTCTCTTCTTTAGATCGTCTCAGGTCATTGATATACACTATGACTTCCGAAGAACTTGACACAATATCTGATATTGAAATGAATGTGCATCGTCAGCATTTGACTCAATCCAAGTTGTCCCATATCATCAACTCCTCAAGGATTCTATGTCAACCTCACAAGACGGATATCACGTGTATTGACCTTGAAAGTAGGTTTATTCCCTATTCGTCAGCACCAATGGTCTTGAAGGACTAATACAAATCAAGGCGATCCTAATATAGGCACTCGAGCAACCCAGGTCCTTGTACGTGATAATGAAACAATCGAAGTTCTCTTTCAAAAAGTCGCTAATATACGAGCTCGATTCATGTACGTTGCCTCCAAGATGATACACACCAGGCTCAAGCTCACCGGGGCCCACATAGCACGATTTGCCAACAAAACTCCATTTCACCCATTGGAATCTCCGCCAGGGATCTAGAAAAGCTACTCGAGCAAAGAGTTTTCGGTCCTGCTTTACTAGATTTACTGTGCGTGTTTGGGGACAAGCCACGGAGCTCTGAAGCAGGTAGCGGAAGGATGATATCGCGCAAATTGTCACCAAATTCATTTGGTAAGTTTCATCATCATCACAAAGATGAGTGCATGAATATGAGCTCCAGATTGATAAGTAATGAAAACTAATAGAGTTGTGTTATGTGTTGACGTATCCTGAACCCACGAAAATCCGAGGCGTTGATAGTTGGGCTAGGCCGACTATGCGACAGGCCGGAATATATCAACTGCAACGAACGAACCCGTCGTACTCTCTTTGGACGGTTCTCCATCCAATGAAGAACTCGAAACTCCAGCAGCATTTGAATGATTTTCTCTGCCAACCAGAGCAAGAACATGTTTTCCTACGGCATCCCTACTTACCCCACCTCCTTATACATTGCTGTTACTTAGACAACTGGCGTTGGTACTTAAAGAGTTTGGATGATAGACTCGAAGTAATTGTGAGTATTGGTACTTCTTCTATCTCCTGTCAAATTATCTAAAACAATACCAGGGGGATATTGCTCTCACACTTGACGTTGCAAAACCATCGATCTATAGCAAAATAGGAGATAAGCTTCTAGACTTGGAAGAGCTTGCGGACCTAGCCTTTCCGATTTCCGCCTGGCTAGAAGCTACTCTGGCGACCATCGTCTCATTGCAATCTTTTCTTGACCGTGCTGAACATTCCGGGGGCAGGTCAATGTATAATGATTTGAAGGTTTATGAAACTGTTCTTGAAGGATACCTCGCCACTTCGAAACTATTACAGAACCGAATACAAAATATGATCCACTCGGTAAGCGAAAAAGTGATGTGTTATAGAGTATATGCTTATTTAAATTAGTTGGCTCTGTCAATTGAACTCAGGAATCAGACAACGTCAATACAGACCAATGACGATATACTACGATTATCCCAGGCGGCTGCAGATGATAGTGCGACCGTACGAGTAGTCACGTTGGTAACACTTATATACCTTCCAGCCAGCTTTGTAGCTGTGAGTATACCCTCGCAACCAATGAATCAATCTTCACTGACACCATTAAGACCGTGCTTGGGACAAATCTTTTCTCTTTCTCATCGACGGATGCGCCGGGCTTTCAAGTTTCTCATCAGTTCTGGATCTTCATTGCTATCTCTATCCCCTTAACCATGCTCACAGTTGGTTCATGGCTGGTCTTTATCAAAAGGCGGAGGCGGCAGAAGGTGTTCCAAAACATCATGCGGGGACAATATGATCAAGATATCGAACTAGCTTCACGATAGCTACCTGGAAATGCACTCCTTAACACGATATCATCATTGCATGTATTTCATGAATAATAAGGCATTACTTGGCTTTCTTAGGAAAGGATCTAGAATCTAGATTGGAAACTCACCTGAGTAAAAGTGAATCACTAGGACATATCCACTTAGCCATCACCTTCATCGCATTCATTCATCCATCTATAAAGCTCAGAACATCGACTCACCATGTCAATAATCCGCCAAAGCATCCAACGAGAAGCAATTGCGTACAATTACAAGTCAGCTATCAACACTAAACACCTAGGACTTGCTCCATCAACCGACAAACGTTCCACTTACAATGCTTACTCATACACCCAACCTCTTAGCTGATAGAAGAATCCACTATGTATAACCACTATTCATATATAAGTATCTTGTCGCGTACATGGTTTCGAACGTAAGTCTCTCATCAAGTTCCTCGCATGGCATCAGTAAGCTGTTCCAAGTAGGTAATTTCCTAAATAAGTAATATACGGCAGGGGAAAGGATACTCGGTGGCAGATGACTTTCACATACCACACACCAAGTTCTATTCAGACTATGAAAAGCACATACATCAGCATCTCAAATCCCGCTACCACAAAATCCATCACTCACACCACAACCCCCTCCCCCTCCCCCTTCAACTTCCC
>AJFL01001451.1:0-10596 GCA_000467735.1 Rhytidhysteron rufulum CBS 306.38
ACCCACCAAACCCCCCATTAACCCTCCCCACCCCCGGCAAATCCAACTCCCTATCCACCAACCACCTCCCACTCATAACAATCAACCCCTTCAAAAATGCTCCCCCCATCTCCTCCAACCTCCCTTCAAACCCCGGATGCAAACTACATTCCCCCTTCTCCAACACCTCTTTCCCATCATACCTAGTCTCAAACCTCACCCCCTTTTTCTCCTCCGCAATACGGAGAAACTCGTTCAGGGTTAACCTATCACCAACGAGGTATGTCCGCTTCTCCCAGTGAGGGAGGTCAAGCATGGCGTTAACGTAACGCCCGATATCGCGGGAGTGGGTTAGTACAAAGGGTGCGTTGCCGTCGCCTGGGATGCCGGCGAAGTTGTTCTGGATATCGATCCAGAGGGGGAGGTTTTTTGAGAAGGCGGAGGGGATGTGTGGTGCGAACCAGTAGTCCATGAACATGCCATTGGAGAAACGTGTGTATTCCAGTCCACTGGCTTCAAGCTTCTCGGCTGCTGCAAACTTGCTGGCGTACTGGGGTACGACTTCGATGTGTCTGGTTCCGCAGTCAGCTTGTAAGATTTATATGATTGTGGATTTTGGACTTACTTTTTGGTGTACAGCGCACCGAATTCGCTTGGCATGAATCTCTTGGTACACGTACTTCGAGATGCCGCTTCGATGAGATTGAACTGGGCTTGAATGCTAGATTCGTTTTGGAAAGATACGGCTGATATGACGGTATGAATATCCTTCTCTTCAAGCGTAGCTTGCAACTGAGCTACATCCGTATAATCGACCACCACAGTCCGGGGGTTCTCATCGGGCTTGCGGCTAAGGATGAAGAGGTCATGCGACCCGGCTTCAGCGATAGCCGTAGCGATGGCTTTTCCAATCCCCTCTGAACCCCCAGCAATTGCGACCTTGACCATGTTGATTATCTTCCGTGTCCCTGGGTAGTAGTACAATGATTCGGTTCTTAATTTATTGGTAGATCAAGTTACTCAAGTTACTTTTATATACTCAAATAGTCGGAAATGGAGTTTCCGACCCGGATAGCATAGCTTTGAGTTAATAAAGGCATCAGTGTTTCGGCTGGGTTGTTACTCATTCCCGGAACCTGTAAGACAAGGCGATGCGTAACTATATTGTATGATTGGGCAATAGATAGTAGGAAGCTCTTTGAAATGGCGGAGAAAGGGTTCAATTCAAAGAATAAACCAAGCATCATTTGGTCGTTGTCACCAGATTGGGTGTAGTGACTGAGCTACCTACATAAATATAACGGACCAAATCGGACGGGGACAAAAAAGGGTCAGGCAACCCGTGAGCATCCCCTATCATGTAATGCTCACGGTTCACAGGACACTTGGCGGGGGGTTGTTTACTAGTTTTGTATTGCTCTACTGCATAGCCTCGAGGATTAGGATAATGTACACGTGAATGCCTAGAGCACATGCATATGGGCATGTGGACATCCGACAGGCCCTCCAACAACACCAAGTCGTGAATGCAGACGAGAAGACTGCATATGGTGATTACTAGCCTGGCGGTTGAGAAGAGTACTGCGAAGTATCCATAGGTGATGAAACAGCAACTACTAACGCGCCTATGTCAACCAATCCGAACGCCATAGACTCAGATTCCGCTTGGCTTTTGTCATAACACGCTGAGAAGAAAAGGGGGTATCGGGGTATCATTGTAGGAACCGGTGAAGTGAAAAGGAAAAAGGAAATCATAGCGTTATGACGAACGCATCCCTATCAACTAGAACGTCGAGGAAATCCCTCTGGACGTCTCACAGGGCTACTTGATGACATTAAGCGAACACCGTAGCTGAATGACGGGGTTTCTTCTTACGATAGCGTAAAGAGCGTCCGCCCTGGGCGATACTTCCATTGCCATTGCTGCGTGACATGGCGCAGACAGGTTTAGGTTCTTCGGAGTGCATGGATGCAAGAGCCTAAGAGTTTGTGTCATTAGCTGACTTATCTCTCTTCGGATAAGTACACTTACGAATGAGTCGGTGTTGTGGGCGTAATACAGATAAACACCATCTCGTGTCTGTTTAACGGCGAGAACCCCGATAGCTCCAGCAGAATGGCTATTAATAACGCTAGGGTGACCTGGGGATAATTAGCTTGTATGGAGCGAGGTATAAATTGGCCGAACTTACTCATGAACTCATCTTCAATCATGCTGGGCACGACATTGTCATCATCTGCTGGTTCGAACAGTCCATCTTTGGACCTTCGAACACTATGGTATAGTCGATCCGCACATACCGTCGCTGCCATAGTTGTCGCCATGTGCTCACCAGTGCCGCTTGTTACTGTAGCGACAGAAGTCTTGTCTTTGTCATTAGAATTCACTGGAACAACAGCTGCGCCGACACCGACCAAGGCTGCTGGACCAACGCGTCCACGATATTTCATTCCAATGCCGCCTGAAGAGGCACCACAAGCTATGTTTCCATAGCCATCAATGGCAATCGCTCCAACAGTGTCAGTGATGTTGTCCTCCAGCGCTGGGCCTGTGTTCGAATTGACACTCTCTGATGGCAAATTGGTCAATGGAGTCTCCGGTGGACTGGGTGTCAACGACGGCAGCTGCAATGTACCCGAGCTTGAGGTGGCGGACTCGCAGTCATCTCCCGATGAGCCGTCAGCCCAGTGGCTTTGACGAATTCCTTTAGAATTGGTCTCCAAGGTCTCCTCTACACCTCCCATCACAACATCCTCTCCACGTCTTCGCATGGGAAGCGCGCCAGTGGGGCTGTGAAAATTAGACACTGTAGGCACCTTCTGGGTACTGTTGATCAAAGCATTGCGGGAAGATTCCGTTATGGAAGGCTTCTGCGGTGTAAAGGGCTCGTTAGGATCATTGGCTTGTTGACCAGACGTAGAAGACCTTGGTGAGGATGGCGTTGCAGGAGAGTCTTCGGTAGTCCATGACGACTCCGCTGTGGATGCAGACAGAGAGGACTCATCCAACCTTGAATTGTAGGATGTTGGAGGGGTTACTGTGTGATCATCGTCCAAGACGCTACCAAGCATTGCTCTAGTGTGGTCCTCTCTCATCCTTCTTCGGACCTTTTCTTCGTAGGGCATAGTAGAAGTAGTCTCCTTAGCCCTAGACTGGGACTTCTTAGCTTCGCTTCTTTCTCTCCTAGCCTTTTTCTCGGCGTGCTTGAGATCCGATTTCCAACGGAGCCATCGATCACGCGCGGCGGGCGAGACGAGAGAATCATGCGGAAGGATAGGAATACCTAGCTCAGCGGCAAACTCTGTGGCACCCTGTGCTACTAATAGATTCGGAGGCACGCGGCGCAGAGATAGCGGCATCATGGAGTGCTCGAAAACGCATCTTGCAAGAGAGATGGGATTCTTGATTTCTGTAGATAATGATTAGCACCACTCTTTGCATTAAGTTGAGTGATAACTTACGAGATACTGCTCCTACAGCACCGCTACGGCCGTGATGGTCAACGATCGAAGCATCGCATTCGACTACGCCATCCATTGCTAGATTGCTACCATAACCTGCATTCGTTATTTCACGATCTTCGAGAATCTTGACGGCAATTTCTACTGCATCTACTGCGGTGCCTCCACCACGCAGAACAGTCATCGCGGCTCTAGCAGCACTGAACATCAAATCAGCTTTGGTAGAATTGGTTAGGCACGAGATGACTTACTCATTGCATGCTTGGAGGTGAAAGATCTCGTTTTGTTGACTATGGTATCCAGCGCCAGCATGCACGAAGATAGCACATATGTCGCCTCCACGTCGTTGAGACCCTTTGTTGAGTAAGTTATTCATCTGTCGGACGGTGGGGGTGTCAAGATCGGTGATGATAGACCTTCCCAACGCCGGAGCTGAGTTTCCGCTCTTTTCAGAAAGGCGTTGCAGAAGGTGCTGTAGAAGGTGCCGAACCAAGTGCCCCAGAGTTGATGGAACTGTGACCGTGAACAATCAGCTCGAGGAGGGTAGGTCAGAAGGAAATCTAGCGACAAGACTTTGCGGAAAGACTGGAAAGGTCGCCGTACCGTTTTCGCTCACGGCAAGTTTTGCTGTCGGTCGTCTTCAGTGTCGTCTTGTTGACACATGAAGTGGTGCGAATGCCAGGGTGCCCAAGGCTAAGAGAAGCAAACTGGAAAAAAGTTGGGTGCACGGCAGAGCTGTGATAGGACGCGTCCCGCTGTGAAGAATTGGAGGATCTAGGTGATGTGAAGAATGGCTGTGTGACTGAGAAGCTTTACGATGAGGATGCAGTCGAAGTGTAGCAAGGTAAAAGCTACTTGAGAGCAATGGAGAAATATGGGAGACGGTGTGAGAGTCAAAGAGAGTGGCGGAGAGTTTCTGAGGTGGGGTGTGGAGGAGGATGAGAGTAGACGTCGATGCAAGTGACGATGTGAAAAGTGAGAGAGTTTGCTGCGTCAAGTCCAGTTCTCTTCCTTCCTCTTCCTGTTCGGCCACCATCTGATGAATCGGGACGACCGCTCGTTTGTGAGTTTTTTATTTCCTGCCGAAGCCCATTGCTTCTACGATCTATCAGTGCGACAAGCAGCGCACTTCCATACCTTTTCTCCTCTTCCTCCGCTGAGGCAGGCGCGTCTTTAGAGGATGATAGTGAAGCTTGGAAATAAACAGAGCGCAACTGGGTGACAAAACATCAGACGCCTGTCAAGCCTATCAGATCCTCTCCGCTACCCCTTGGCGCGCCGCCTCTTCCACACCGACGGGGGCGGGGCGGGGTGCTCGAGTACGGACGCCAACACGCCCGAAAGAGCTACGTCTGTGCTCATTTCGACCACCCACATCCATCTACCGCCTGTCCCACTCTGACGACGCTCGTTATCTCAGCCTTCACATACAGCTCCCAACACAACCACCACCACCCACCCACGGGTACATCTGAGCTGCCTTCAACTCCGTCGTTGATTGACTAACTTGCAGTCAAGATGGCGTCCCAAACCCCCGCCGTTGTCATGGACAAGTAAGCTAGCTTCCCATTGGCACCTAACCTGCTGCCATCGTTTACTGACATTTGCCTACAGCGGTACGGGTTACTCGAAGCTAGGTTCGCATCTCCCACACCCTCCCTCGATCCAATCTGTATGCTGATGCTCGTATCATCACAGGTTTCGCAGGCAATGATTCCCCATCCTTCGTCTTCCCTACTGCGATAGCCACAAAAGGACCAGGAGGTCCTTCGGGCGGTTCAGGTTCAGGGCGACCAGCCGTTGCAAACAAACCCTCGTTCCTGACGGGAGGTGCCGGGCCCGGTGGGCATCTTTCTGGGAAACGCGGAACGGAGGACTTGGACTTCTTCATCGGCGACGAAGCTCTGGCGGCATCAGCTGGTCCCGGCTATGGCATTCATTATCCCATCAGGCACGGACAGATAGAAAACTGGGATCATATGGAACGCTTCTGGTCAAACTCAATATTCAAGTACTTGAGGGTGGAACCGGAGGACCACTACTTTCTCCTGACCGAGCCTGTAAGGCAGTCCTTGCATCCTTGACGAGACACCGCTAATTCACCACCAGCCTCTCAACCCCCCAGAAAACCGTGAGAACACCGCCGAAATCATGTTCGAGTCTTTCAATTGCGCTGGTCTGTACATAGCTGTCCAAGCTGTCCTTGCCCTCGCTGCTTCGTGGACCTCCTCCAAAGTCCAAGACCGCTCATTGACCGGTACCGTCATCGACTCCGGTGAGGGTGTAACCCACGTCATCCCCGTTGCCGAGGGTTACGTTATTGGCAGCTCGATCAAGAGCATTCCCATCGCCGGTCGTGATATAACCTATTTCGTCCAATCCTTGCTCCGAGACCGAGGTGAACCCGACTCTTCATTAAAAACCGCTGAGCGAATCAAGGAGGAATTTTGCTACGTATGCCCTGATATCGTCAAGGAATTCTCGCGATTCGACCGCGAGCCTGATGACCGATTCCGCAAGCACACCGTCTCCTATCCAAACGGCAAGTCGGCCGTGGTAGACGTCGGCTACGAACGCTTCCTCGCTCCGGAGATCTTCTTCAACCCTGAAATTTACTCGTCCGACTTCCTGACCCCTCTCCCCAATATTGTCGACACCGTCATCCAAACCTCGCCCATCGATGTCCGACGTGGTCTCTACAAGAACATCGTTCTTTCCGGAGGTTCTACACTGTACAAGGACTTTGGCCGTCGCTTACAGCGTGACATCCGTCACTTGGTAGATGCTCGTATCAAGGCCTCGGAAGCGAGAAGCGGTGGGGCTAAGAGCGGTGGATTGGACGTCCAGGTTATTACGCATAAGAGACAGAGGCACGGTCCTTGGTTTGGTGGCAGTTTGTTGGGTCAGACGCCGGAGTTCAGAAGCTACTGCCATACGAAGGCGGAGTATGATGAGATAGGCCCCAGCATTGTCAGAAGGTTCGCTCTCTTGGGCGGTCCGGGTAGTACGTAGTTATCCTAAGGTATAGGCAGGGTGGTTGTAAAGAGGAATTGAAAATGGAGGTGTCTTTTATCATGGCCCCTGTTTATTCTATGGCGAAAGTGAATTCCCGTTAAACCATTGCTTAGAGTACTATATTAAAACAATAAGCTTAAAGATTTCGAGATGTCGGACGTGCTTCGTGGTGAGTTGGTTAAATTGGATTCGGAGCGATATGCATGGGTTGATTGGGAGTGGTTAGATTATATCATCCCGTAGCGCTTCGGATACTCTCTTCTCCTGCTCACCACTTTCGTTCAGTTACCTACGCATGTGTCGGAATCCTCATAATTCAATTATTGCTGCCGTTGAATTGTAGTGAGGATACCATTGTTGATCCCGCTGCACAGCCATGATAATATGCAGTCCGCTAACGCGTGGAGGTTGGTCTCAACCTTGGCTGCAAATCAGCCTCACCACAAGGGTGTTTGACAGAGCCTTGTCCTTTTTTCTAATTTCTTACTTTTTCATCACCTTTACCTCGTTTCACGTCAAATGAATTTATACTGTTCATGGCAATCCATTCTTCCAACGGCTTAAAATTCAGCGATAAGTCGACCCAAACGTCTACCACAGTATTTCCCCACCATGGACAATTCCGTCTCCCCTGACTCTTTGACGGAGACGTATGTCTACGATGAACTCGACTTCGGTGAGTCTAGTTTTCGACTCATACGGCTCCAGAGAGGCTGTTTTAAGGATGATATTGCATGCGATCTCTTTGAGGGTATACTCAGCCCTGATGCATGTGTTCCTTACGAAGCGTTATCGTACACATGGGGCGGTACCAGGACAGAGTTCATGATTACGGTGAATCAAATGCCTTTCGGCGTTACTGAGAACCTCCACTTTGCCCTGCAGCACCTCCGCTGCGAGGATGTCGACCGGGTACTGTGGATAGACGCTATCTGCATAAACCAGAATAACCCAAAGGAACGAGGTCATCAGGTCCAGCAGATGAGACACATATACCGAAACGCTGAACGAGTCCTCGTCTGGTTAGGTTTGGGCACTCCCGAAACCGATGCCATCATGTCAGCGATGAAAGGCTTACAAAAAGACCTGGTCTCAGTGTCAGGAGATTGGCGTATCTCCGCCAGACAGTGGATGTTTTCCGTGCCACATGCTCAAAGTAGGATGATAAAAACAAGCCCCGACACTCAAGATTGGAAGAGCAAAGTCGAAGACTACTACCGTCGTGGCATGAGCGACATTTTGCAACGACGATGGTTCCGTCGTATATGGATCATTCAAGAAATAGCCAACGCACGAACTGCGCTTATCATGTGTGGTGAGCAAGCAGTCTCAGCACGAATCTTTGCTCAAACCCCACCTCTTCTCGATGTTCAACCAGACTCGTTATGTCAGGGCGTGCTCGACATCATGCCAGGGTACTCACGACAAGAATCATGGTGGAGTCAGAGCCGTGATCTCTCCTCCCTTCTACTCAGGTTCAGATCAAGTGAAGCAGGAGACCCACGAGACCAAATCTACGCTTTGTTAAATATATCCACAGACGCTTGCGGAAGCGAAGTTCTCCAAGCCGATTATGAAAAAACAGTTCCCCAACTCACCCGGCTAGTCCTCAATTTCATTCTTACCAAAGAGGACGCGACTGGCCATATTTTTGAACTGCCCCCTTGGAACATGGCAGAATTCTTGGAGAAGCTGAGCATCTTAGCCCAGGCGAAATACTCCACTCTATTTGACCCTCAATGGCCGGTGTTGCGAGGCATTTTCTCGTGGCCTTCTAATGTTCATATATATTTCGAGGACGTCCATGGGTCATCGCAGATCCTAAAAGTGGTGGAGCTTCCAAGCAATCATACCACAACGATCATCGCACCTAGCCGTGCTTTTTTTGACCAGTATTTCATCGAGGATCATGGAAGTCTATCTCAAATCTATTCCTCAACTCCTGATTACTGTTCCTTCCTGGAAGCGATTTCAAAGGCGACTGGATCGTATATTCATATCCAAGATTATGTCAAGTTGCTACTAGCATTAGACAAAAGTGGGTATATAGGTATTGTTGACCTATTCGCTGCTAATAACCCCTCACCAGATTGCCGAAGGATTTTTACATTACTATCCTATGCAGCGGCAAACAGTGCAACAGAAATGGTCAGAATCATCCTACGGAATCCACTTGCCAAACCGAATGCACCGGATTTTGACAGAAACACCCCACTTTTACGTGCAGTGAAGCTTGGCCACGAAGAGATCGTTCGGCTGCTGTTAGGACGCGTGGATATTGAACCCGACAAAGCATCCTTCGATGGACAGACACCACTCTCCGTCGCAGCACAGCACGGACATGAAGGCATTGTCAAATTGCTATTAGCACGCAAGGATGTATACCCCAACTCGGCAGATTCTCATGGACGAGGACCTCTTTCCTATGCGGCAGAGAGTGGCCATTATACAATCTGTGAGCTCTTATTAGCACACATGGATGTGTACCCTGATAAAAAAGATCATCATGGACAGACACCACTATTATACGCGGCACGCAACGGCTGTAAAGAAATTGTCGAACTACTGTTATCACGTGATGACGTCAGCCTCGATTCACTGGACTGGAACGGACGGACACCATTATCACACGCTGCAGAGAGAGGCCATTTAGCATTCTTCAAGACGCTATATGAGTTGGGCAACGTGCATCTAAATTCGGTCGATAAAACTGGTCGCAGCATACTCTCCTGGGCAGCAGGGAGTGGAAACCACGAGGTAGTTGAAAGGCTCCTAGCCTCTGAAGACGTGGACCCCAATTTACAAGACATGTATGGCCACACACCTCTTTGGTATGCTATCGGGTTCTTGAAAGACGACTCCGAAGACCTCACACCTCGAATCACAACAATCAAAAAACTACTCTCTCATTCCAGCCTCGACCCTAACCTAACAGACAAGCTCAAACGCCCACCATTAATCTGCGCCATTAGCTGGCCCTCTGCCGAAGCCGTGGAGCTTCTCCTCGCCCACCCAAACATTGAGCCTAACTCGCTGGACCATCTCGGCTATACACCGCTAATGAGAGCAGCCGAACGGAAAGACCTTGACGTCGTCGGGTCTTTTTTGGCCTGTCCACGCGTGGATCCCAATATAAGGGATAGCTCTGGGCATACATTACTGATACAGGCCATTCTCAAAGCCGACAACAACCTAGTTACTCGGCTCCTCTCTCACAAACGCACGAATATCAATCTGCGATACGAAAACGGTTACACGGCGCTGATGCACGCGATCTTAGCAAGAACTGGGGAGATCGTTATGCAAGGGAACACAGGGAACTGGGATACCATTAAAGAAAGAATTGAGGATATCATCAAAGCGTTGGCTCAACATAGAGACACGGATATTAATATCGTGGATTACAAGGGGTGTACGGCGATGAGGCATGCGATTTCTATGCAGAGACATATACCGTCGTTGTTGTCAGAGTGCTTCTATATGAGGGGTTTGAATTAGGACTGGATTTGGGTACTGTATTTAGCGAGGTGTTTTTCGGTTAATGTGGATTTCCCTATGGAGCTAGGTACATTATTTTAGATAACAAGTTAACTATTTCTGAATTATTTGGTGTATGAGGTCTTTATATGGTGTATTTTTTATTTGATTTATATTATGTTTTCTGGAAATGTTGTATACTGTTGTATAATTCATTTGCTGGATTGAAATCCTGGCCCCTAGATTCTTAGGTACTTGCACCTCCTCCCTCCCTTCTTATCGATTTATCTACCTACTTACCAACCCATATACTTATCTGCTTACTTACTTTGGCTAACATATCTATCTATTAGTAAGCTCTCCTATCTATCTACCTGTTTGCCCACCTACTCACTTTTCTATTATCTGGCCAGCCTGCTATCTACTAGGTGCGTAGACAGAGAAAAGGGAAGAGAGGAGAGGAGAGAAAGAGCATGTAATAATAATGTATAAAGAATGCTTGCCTCATAAACGCGCAAGACTGACTCACTGCACAAAAAAAAGATAACTCAACCCAAAACCCAAAAAGAAATAAAATAAAACTCCTACAGGACTCGAACTACAAAAAAAAGGTGATCAAGAGTGCAGGTAAGTGTGGACCTTTACGTTTGGTTAGCGGCCTCC
>AJFL01001453.1:0-10500 GCA_000467735.1 Rhytidhysteron rufulum CBS 306.38
TTATTGTAGGCTTAGGTAGTTGTGGTGGTTGGTTGTTTGCCTTTGGGTTTTGGGGTGTTTGCCTTTGCCACGGGGATCGGATGTGAAGGGAGAAGTATTCTCGTTCTTTTCCCCACCTTCTTGTTTTTGTTGCAGTTTTTTGGGCGGTTGGGACGTTGGGTTTGGATGGTGCTATGTAGGTGTTGTTTTAGTGGAGGGCTGGAATCTTGGGTTGGTGACTATACTGGATTGGGTATTAGGGGATGGGGGGTAGTGGTTTTGGGGGTTGGTCTAGATGAGTTAACGTAAGTCTGGATGGATGGATGGATGGATGAATGGAAATGGGAGATGTGAATAATGTGTTTGGTGATTGAGATGTAAATTTTTTTTTTTTTTGAGATTTATTTGGTTTATACATATCATGTGCTGTATGTAGATGGTGGTGGTGCTCAGAAAAGTGTAAGAGACCCGTCATCAGCCAATCAACGAATATCATCAGCGCCGCTCCAACATTCACATACGCCGCTATAAAAAAAAATAAACAAGTCACATAACTTAAAATAAATAAATTTCGAACTAAAAAAAACGTTTCCCATCCCATTATTTAGCCTCATGGTACCGAACATTCCAGTCCTCGGCTTTCCGCTTCGGCACGTGGGAAACGGGTACGTATGCAAGAGAACCGTGGGTCGGACCGCGTGGCGGCTGGAGACGCCACTTAGATAATGATGCAGAAGGGAGGTAGGGTGAGTGCGGGTGATGGGCGGCTAGTAGTAGTTTGAGAGATGGTAGATGTAAGGTTAGAGTTGTAGTTTGAGGTGTGATGTGTTAGGGAGTAATGGTGTTTCGTGATTAGGGGGAAATGGAGACGAGGGAAATTTAGCGTTGTAATACAGACAATAACCTACATTGCCTATAAAAATAAGGAATTGACTCGGTCATGCTGTACAAAAAAAATCGTACTTTGGCTGAGATGTAGAGGAGCTTTGAAGAGCTGATGTTGCATACCTCTAGAACGTTCTTTGGTAACAAGTACCGTAGTAAAAGCGGCAATTCGGCACTGAACTCTTGGAAGTCTTTGCTATATTCCTCGCTTCGAAGAAACGTGCATTCGCAGCTCTTTACCTGAAGGAAAACTGAAGCGGTGATGCAGGATGGTTAAGCATAAAGGGGGAGTATTGTTTGAGATTCGCGAAACAAGGAGACAGGTCGCTTATACGACGGTAGCACCCGATTCCAAGGGAGCTTTGAGACGGAGATCAGGTTCACGGTGGAAGCGACGTAGTATTCTGTATAATGAAAAATGGGGACACAAGACCAAAACATTGCGAAAAAGAATGTACTAGAATGCTAAGGAAAACCTGCCATGTACGAAACGAAACCTTCTCTCATCGTAAACGGAAACAGAGTTTGATGCTTAAACATGGTTCGGCGTTCGTCGTTAGGAAAATGAGAGCATTATGTTTGTATGTAGGGAAGGGAGTACGGACACCTAACTTGAGACGAGCCTTGACCAGGACGCGGGGACTGGAGGCGAGAGTCATGCTGAGGCCAAACACGAGTCCGAGAGCGTTGGGGCGCTTTAAAAAACGTTTTGGAAATGAATAACGCCGGCTACGGGTGGGACATTATAGGCGTTTTAAGGGAAGGGTACCAGGTAAACAGTGGAAGTAAAAAGGTTAGCTGGACGTCAACAGCAGTGGCAGGACGTCTTGGAGGTTATTCAGGAGGCGTGTGATTACCATGATGGCCGAGATTCATGTGTTGAGGCAATTTCAGATGGATCAAGATTCGTTCATGATAGTCGATAATGATTATGGGGTTAGTTGTGCAGGCGCATTCACCGTCCAAGGCAAGCGGCTCTGTCTTGTGCTTCGTACTAGTAGCCATGGCAGTTTGATTGCCGTCGTGTAGGGAGGATTCCATCATTTCCGCACTGGGTTGGGTGATTGCTGGCGCAATGCATCACGATTCAGCAGTCTAGAACGACGAGTTGGATTGAGGAAGAAGTGATAAGGCGTGATAGATGAGCAGATGTGCTGGTGAAAGATGGAGAAGATGGGGATCAACTCGACCGTTGGCGCTTATCCCTCTCGTATGCGACGTCATTCTTGAAGGGAGGACGCTGTTTGTGAGGGCGTTTCTTAAATTGAGGGTGGAAGGCACAGGGTTCGTGGAGGGAAGCGGCGTGTAACAGCTTGATGGAATGGGAAGCTTACCGGAGATTGTCGTGGCTGGGTCCTGAAACCGTGCTGACCTTGCCTTCCTTTCTCAACAACAACAACGCTCCATCATGGACCACGGCGACAGAGTTCTGGCAGACTCGATCAATCCATCCGCCGACGATGAATACGATAGGCGGTGATTTGGATGAGGCCGAGTACGATGGCACGGCATGATTATGGAGATGGCAGCTGGGCCGCCGGTCGGTGTAAGTGTGCGAGAGGGCCATCAGCCGCAAATGCCACGACAAACCTCGTACCGCGTACCCGCAACAACCTACCGGCCCCCGCTGCGGCAGGGAAGCTGTGTGGTTTGTTTGAGGGCCTTGGATGATTGGAAGGATCTGCGCATGGGCACGTTTCTTATTAAAGCTGCATTGACTAACGGGATTAAGGTTGCAAACGGTATCGACGATGCAGAGCTTAGCAGAGAAACAAAATTATGGTCGGGTGAATCCACACGGCAAGATTAGCATACGACAACGACAACGACGACGACGAGAAACACCGATTCCGCGATCCGGGTTCGGGATAGGCACTCGGTATCGGGGTGCTACAGCGAGTAGGAGAGTGGGCGAGGAAATTGAGACAGCGAAAAATCGATCGATGTGTGGGCATGGGCATGGCATGGCGAGAGCGCAGCAGTGGTAGTGGCACAATTTCGCCCTCGTCTCTAAGGTCGTCCAGCCAGCGCTGAGCTTGGCCTGTAACCTACCTGCTTGCCTACCAACCCAGCTATCGATTAGGGGTAACCACTACGACTGTGCCACGGCCAGCAGCTGGCAGCAGCAGGCCAACGGGCATCGTCGCCGGGCAGAGGTGTGCAAGAGTGCGAGGGTGCGAGAGGGCCCAGAGCTGGCAGACAGCCACTCAGGTCAGAGTGCAGAAAGTCGTGAGCGCACCGGCGCCTCGGCACGTTCCTGAGCGCAGATGAGCAGGGCCTGGCAGGGTCCTGAGTGGTGGCAGCCGTGGGCGGTTCCTGAGACCAAGCACCCCAATCAGCGGGCCCCTGTCGCTGTTCCTGGCTGAAATTGCGGCGGTCTAGGGGCATCGACATGGATGCGCACCTGTCGCCCGGCGGCCTTGGCTCGCGGCCTGCAATCAGCCTGAGAGTCCTTTTCTTCACCCCATCCCCCATCCCATCGTCGCTCTCTCTTCTTCTTCTTCGCTCGTTACCGCAAGGCTTTGCTCTTTGTATCACTCATTCCGTCTCTCGCAGGCACTTACTCTCATTTGTCCCACCACAGTCACTCTTTCAGGACCTCCTGGCACGTTTGCAGAATTGACTTCTGCCTGGTTTCCGCGCATTCACCATCGCATTGCATTTTACCGGCAAACTCGAAACGATTCAATTCACGAATACCCAGCAATACCTGAACATTTACAAATCAATCAATTAAGACCAAGGACCAATCAGCCTCAAGATGCAACTCCTTACTGTCGCTCTCTTCGCCGCTGCGGCCTCAGCCAAGCACCAGCACGCTCGCCGTCACTTCTCCGCTTATGAGTCGTCTTTCCAAAACACCACTACTCCATCAAGCTCTGTCGCTGCCGAGACTGCCACGACCGTTGACCCTTCATCCGCTGCCTCCTCAGCTGCCTCATCCACTGATGGCATCAACTTCTCCCTCTCCCTCGGCCTCTCAGCCGGTGTTTCCGTTCCTCTCTCAACTGCCGTCTCCACCGCCCAATCCCCCGAGGAATTGACCACTTCCGTCGTCTACTCTACGACTCTCCTCACCGTCACCGAGTGCGCCGATACGGTCACCAACTGCCCAGCTGATGCCACCAAGGTCGTCACCAGCGTCGTCCCCGCCTACACCACCATCTGCCCCGTCTCTGAGGTAGGCCAGAACCCATCTGGATCTGGTGTCCCCGCCACTGGCGTCCCAACTCTCAGCTCTGTCGCTGGAGAGCAGACCCCAGGTTCTGGAAGCGGCATCCCAGCTACCGGTGTCCCAACTGGTTCTCCTTCCCGCAGCTCGGCTTCTCCCGAGCAGACCCCAGGCAATGGCTCTAGCATTGCTAGCATTCCTACCGGCAGCGCCACTGGCCCTAGCTCTAAGACCTCTGTCGCCGCAGAGACATCTCCGGCTCCCACCAGCGCCGGCAACAGCTCTGTCCCATTGACCACCTCCGTCGTCTACAGCACCAACCTCGTCACTGTTACTGAGTGCGCCGACTCTGTCACCAACTGCCCCGCCAAGGTCATCACCAGCGTTGTTCCCGCGTACACCACTATCTGCCCTGTCTCCGATGCCACCTCCGATGTCACCTCCAAGAGCAGTGTCGCTGCTTTGACTACTGGCGTTTCTGGCAGCACCACCCCGGCACCTCCTCTTCCATCTGATGCCACAATTGTTACCCACATTTCCAACAGCACCTTGACCTACACTCTTGGAAGCGGCTCATCTGCCTCTGTTGTCACCACTACCATTCAGCGCACCTCTACTGAGACTCAGTACAAGGTAATTTAAAATATTCACTGTTTTTCAAATCATAACTAACAATATAATAGACCGTCTACGCTACCCGCCCAACCAGCGCTGCTGGCGGTGACAACGGCGTCAACTCCATCTCTTCTGTTGCTGCTGAGGATGTCTCTTCTACCAAGACTCTCAGCTCCACCTCCACCCACACCAAATACGTGACCGTTTACCCCGTCACTGGCACTGAATCCGGTGTTAGCGGCCAGGCCACTAGCGTCAACAAGGGCAACGGCAATGGCAACGGTGACTGCGAGGCTCCTGCCACCGTCACCGTTACTGCTCAGGAGACTGTCTACGTCACCGTTGGAGGTGGTGCATCTCAACCAGCTCAATCATCTCAAACCTCCGTTGCCGCTCAGGACACCTCCGTTGCCGGATCCCTCCCATCCGTCACCTTCACCCTTCCTTCCTCCTCTGGTGCACCTTACCCCATTAGCAACGGCACTATTCCCGCGACCAGCGGCCCATCCGGCTTCTTGACCTCCACTCGCGGTGTCAAGCCAACTCCCTATGGCACCTACTAAGTATGTAGGGGACGTTTGAGTGTTTGAAGTCTTTCACGTTATGATGGCATCAGGATAGGATACCAAAGTTTTTTCATTGTGATTTTTTAGAAGAATTTACTTTGTTTTTGCTTTTATCGTGTTGTTTTAGCCAGGGGTTCCTGCATATACCTTTCTTCATCACTGACATTGGGTTTCGCAATCCAATCAGTGTTCCATATTATGGTCTTGATTATATATCTCCGAGGCGCTTACGTTCTGCCGCGCAGGACTTCGGGTACGGAGGCGATAGTCGCAATTAGGGTGTTGGTGGATTCGGGAAAACATAAGAAGGGAATTAGGGGCGGATGTGTGGAAGTTGGATGAAAGAAGAGAAGACAGTCATCTAAGGGATCCTAGGGCTTTTTTTCGATCCTGACAATTCAAATATCTAATCTAATTTCTTCCTCTTCATTTGTTGTGTTCTTCCCTTCTTGGCTTTTCTTGGATTTATCTACACTTTGACTGTTTTTACGGTGTTTTTTTGTGCTTGTTAGTGATATCGGTCTTGGACGCTGTCATGAGAATAGTATTGTCGTTTTTTGTCTGTATATGTGAGATTTTTCCAGCTGGATTGGCACTGTATGTAAAATTTTTGCTGTTATTGTGAATATATCGTTTATGCAAACATCTATTCGCCGCTGCTATTGTGAAGTTTGGATTTGAGGAAACTCTGTTGATGAGTCTGTTGTATCCATCCATCAATCACCAATCCCTCTTCTCGTCATCCGTAATCTCGGGGATCCTGGCGGGGGGTTTCGGGCTTGTTTGTTGCGTTTTTCGGGTTTGGGAACCCCCTGTTTGTTTTTGTTTGCTTCTTTTTTGTTTGTCTGGTTATTGAGTGGTGCATGTATGTATGTATGAATTCAAGTATCAAAAATCCGGTTGGTACCGAATTGAACGAAGGACTACTTCCCTTGTGTTGTAATGTCAATTTGTGGAGATACGTTCATAACAGGGCTTCTTTTGCAGCTGAAAGATTTATTATAGATTATCAGATCCCTATAACGTAGCGAAATGAGTAACGCATGGCCACGCGTCTGGAATCCTGCTTGTACACCCCGGATGAGACATTTGGGATGGGTGGGATATGTGAGACTGAGGTGAGTAGGGCGGATGGATGTATGTAAGCTTATGGTTCAGATGGTTGGGTTGAGGGGTTTCACGACAGGTTTATTGATTATTTTGACCGCGGAAGGAGGTGGTGCATGTACGTACATCTATGTATGTATGTGTGTGTGCGTGTATATGCATCACGATAATAGAGGCGGTGTCTGCGCGTTGCGTTCGCAGGTATCTGCTCATATCCTTTTACCTTACTTTGACATCTCACCATCATCCTTCCTATCCCAGTCCTCCCACCTCTCTTTCTACACCCTCCCATTTCTCCTTTTCCATTCACGTTTACTCCACATTCACTTGAACTTTCTCCTTTTCCCACATCAGGATACGGGCAACCAAAAGAAATCGGTCCTGTCCTAGAATAACATCCCTGTACCCGGCCACAATTGAAACGCGTTCCACAGAATCCCACGGTCCGAAGGCTGGGGATCCCGTCCTCCCTTACTTGCCGGGTGTTCGCAGGTGGCTGGCAGGTGGTTGCCACGTTGTTTTCGGGCCGGGTGGAGATGGGGATGGGGATGGAATGCCGAAAGGGAGATGTAAGGGTGGGTTTGTGTGGCTGTGTGGCTGTGTGGCTAGGTGGTGGAGGTGTGGTACGTAGGGGATGATGGAAAGAAGGGAGGGGAGGGATGTTGGCTTTGATATATGTGGGTTTGGTTATGAATGTTTAATGATAGTTGGGAATGCATGCATATCTTTCTTGTTTGAATGTTGTTGTTATATGCGTAGTCCCTGGCTCTCCTTATTACATATATCAATTTCAAGGTCCCCCAAACCCAATATCAACCTACTCACCTTCTTCGTAGTCATTAACCTCCTGACCTAATCCCTATCCCTTGACCTCTTTATCTCCCCTTTTCTCACCCTCACCCTCTTTGCTCGATCCCATTGCTCAATTCTTTCGAGTCAGCGCCTTCGATGAGGGAACTTCTTAACTACCACGATTTGAGTACGAGTCTTCGCGATGAGGGCTGAGTTTGGGTTTAAAAGGTAAGATGCGGTGGAAAGAATGGGGAGAGGATTTATGAGTTTATTAGGAGGGTGATGATGGGTTTTTGTTATGTGGGATAATGGGGTGGTAATGGTATGCTAGCCTGATTCTTATGGCATCTAACTCCTACCTACCAGCATGAAAGCACCCCCTCTTTCCGCCTGTCTGAGAAACCCATATTCTGGAGGCGCACTAGAATCCGCATGAATGATGAATCGTATGCGAATACTGTGCGCCGGTGCCGATGAAGAAATCATGTACCGCCCAAGCATGCGGTCTGACATTCACTCTCCACTTAAAGGTCACGTGTCGCATCGCACTTCAACATATGGAACCCGCATGGATTACAGACAGGTCGCAAACCATTCTAAGTAGTTTAGAGTGCATTGAACAATTGAAGGGGGTAAGTGTACTGTTGTGCGGGTCTCATGCGGTCTCGTGCGAACTTTAAGTCAAGAAATATTATGTCTTGCTTAGCACTTTGCGAGAACATGCCCTTTGAAGACAAGGAGAGTTTGGCTCTATTTGATACGTCAAAGGAGATATATCCATTCCTTTAGGCTATGATGGGTATACATCCTTATTTGTTCGAGGCTGCCGAGAGCCATGCTTCAAAGCATCCCATCTCTGCAAGAGGCTAGTTACATCGTTCAGCGCACCAGCTTCATAATCACTGACGTCTACTCCAACTGCGGCATCTCGTTTCTTGAGATTAGACGACTCGTGCGTTGCCATATGTAAGGTCTCGGCCGCGTCAGTGAAAATCACCACAAGATCCATCCAGGGGTTCCGACATTCACTTATACTACAGCTGCCTGTTATGCATAAGCTTGTAATCCAGCGCGCAGGGTTGAGAAGAATAGCACGTGTTGGAAATGAGTTCGATTTGTTACTCTATGCTGTACGATATAAATCGATAGACCCCGGGGGTAGAGTAAGGAAGTAGAAAACGAGGCATAAGAGCGACGAAGAGAACTGGCTGGGCAAGAGAAAGATACCTCGCACGGTTTATAATTCGCTATATATAATATAATAAAGCAGTGCGCATATAATACAATCTCTATCGAAGCAGAGCGGTAGCGTTGGAAATAGGGGGCGGCTGGATAGGGGAAATTACAAAGTCGAACGCATGGCTTTGAAATAATACGCAGAGACACGAGATATGCACTAATTTGATGGACATTGCCTTTAAAATGCTGTGCATTCAAAAATAGGGGTGTCCGATAGCTATTCGTAAGTCATGTTTCCATTACCGGATCACTGGACTATTAGATTGTAAAGCCGCACAAGCTCCGCACGATTCTCAACTATGCGGATAATATAGAATGAAATAAAGGGACTCTGGATATGTTTGGTTAAGCGCGTTGTGTCTATAATGATCGTAGTCTTTGAAGGGCCATGTATGATGGTAGGGCTCTCGTGGAGCATTGAAAAGAACCGCACAGAGTTGAAAACAGGCGCACAGAATTCGCTACTAATGAATCACTTGGAAGAACATCCCATTTATGGAAATCCCTTATCGAGGTAGACTGGAAGAATTAGGGCTTTATATCTACATTCACTGAACTTATAAACAACCGGACGATAACGCATAGACTCGCACAGCTCTAAAAGGTCCCGGCATAGGAATCGGAAAGTTATATAATGCTATAGGCGTATATAGAATACGAAGTCCGTGGTCTTGGTCTCGAGTTATATGACATATCTAAGAACTATATAAGCAGTATAGATAATGGGTTAGGAAGCAGCGCAGAGGCAAATGAACTTACGCACAAGAATCGCTTGACCTTCAAATCTTAGAACGTAAGGTGAGATAAAGTGTCTGAGGAACTAAACTCGTATGCGAGTAAATCATACCACGGAATTCTCAGTTACAAAGGTTCTTATGTTAAAAAATACGGAGTGTAATAGTTAGGGTTCTTAAAGTCGCGCATAGCAACCGCACAACCTTATATCCAGAGGGGAAACGACGGAATAACATATCTCAAAGGTTATATCCGTAGAACGGGCTTTCTACGTATAATATCTATTGCAGAGCGCCGCTTAGATATCTAAAAGACCGCATAGATTTATAGGCTAGCGGACATGAATTTGAGGGCCTATAATACTTCTAGGCGTAGGTAGGGAGAAAAGTCTGTTAATATAGAACGATGTGCATATTGACTGCAATTCACTATGAGTATCTCCAAGCATTAGTGAACTTCTCGAGCTTAAGCAGGCAGTAACAGAATTATAATCTAGTGCATATATATCGAATTCCCTAAAGCTGTAGATAATAAAATGAAAAGAAGATTTAAAGCTTTAAACATCATTTTATATAAATGTAGGGTAACGAGAATCGCAGAGCGCCGCACAAAGCGCATAACTCCGGACAGATCTTTCAATTATCGCATATGATACGCATAATGTTATTCTATGAAGGCCTTAAACTTATAGCTTTGTAACATAAAGATATGGCTTAGGCGTTATGCAGAATTGGGGCGCCGTTCTATGCGTTGTAGAGAATACACTACTTTTTGGTAAGAAATATTAAGCTTTATTTAATAAATCAAAAGGAACATGGTTAGCTATATAAAAGTGTAACTGAACTAATATTTAAGTATTGTAATGTCATCGAAGGTAGTCTATCATTCACTGACACTGCATGGGTGCAGAGATTAGGAAATACCCCACACACCGCCGTAAAATCTTGGACAATTTATCAAACCATCGCATGTATATTGTAAGACTTTGAAATAGCATATGTGCATGTACTTCTAACTGTGTGTGTGGAAGGGGAGAAATCGCACGTCAGTGACTCCGCTCTATCAACCCACTCACAACACTGCCCCACCATGTTTCCAAGCTGGATTTAAAATGCAATTATTGTCCATTTATATGTTTAACTTCCATCTAAGATTTCTGTGCGGGTATTGATTTCTACTGGTTCATTATTCTCCTTCCAGAACTCTTACATTTCGTACCGGAGTTGGAGTTGACTACTCTCAGGATTCGCACGCCTTACGCACAAGGCCACACCCCTCACACATCATCGCACATCCCTCGTTATATAAAATATCATATTGCCTCATTCATGTCATGTGTGCAGGGAAGTGCGCACAATCCAGTTCAAAAAAAGAGCGGTAAAGAAGAGTGGTCAAGAAGAGTGGTCAAGA
>AJFL01001454.1:0-45355 GCA_000467735.1 Rhytidhysteron rufulum CBS 306.38
TAGTAGTAGTAGTAGTAGTAGTAGTAGTAGCAGGGAATTTGCCTTGATTTGCTTGAGCGGCCGCCCTCAATGCGGATTGCTGGAAGTCGGCGGTGCTGGGGGTGACGCCACCACTCTGAAGATTAAATATGGCTTGGGAATTTGGACTGGGGGCAGGGAACATAGATCCGCCTCCACCGGGCGTTAGACCTGTTCGAAGGGAAGATTCGTTAGGAGTGGGGAAGCCTCTGAAGGACTCGCTGAAATAATCGTTGCTACCAGTAGGTCCCGTAAGCATAGCAGGGCTCAAAGGCCCCGAGCGAAGAGATTGCCAACCGGGTGTAATTCCAGGAAGCGGGGAGGGAGATGTGATGTTGGCCACAGGCGGGAGGATCGTCCGACCTGGTGTTTCTATCGATGGGTTGCTGAACGACTGCTCAAACACATTGGGCTCTAGGCTGAACGGATTGTGGACGGTATTAAAGTAGTCGGGCGTGTCTCCTGTCGTGTTCTGAGGGCGAGGCGGTGGTGCGAGTGGCTGGGTCGTGGTACTCGAGGAGGCGGCGGTGGTGGCCGGCTTCGCGTCTTGATTCTCTTCTGCAGGTTGTTCTGAAGCGACGATTAGCCATGGTAGATCAAAGCGCGTCGATAACAAGGTATGATTGCGATGCATTGGATGATGGGAGGTGTGTACTTACGAGGTTCCTGGTTCGTAGTCTCCTGTTTGACTGGCTCTGCTTTGTAAACCATGATTAGCCGCTATCACAATGGCATGTTGGAGAGGGAACGATGACGCGCGTGGAATGCTTGAGGGACGGAGAATGGGAGGCATCGTGATGATGATAAGGACGATGATGAAGGGAAGAGGTCGAGGGCAAGTGGCAATGGTTGAGATGGAGACAATGGCACGCAGGACGGATGGGGATGCTCACCTTCAGTCTTGCTGGCGTTGTTTGGGAGTGTCTTTTTGCTGTCCTTGGGCGAGGACATTCTCGAATTGGACGGGGGGGAATTGTTGGAAGGTCGAGTGGTTGTGGTGGTGGCAGCCATTTGGGTGGTGACGTATGGGGTGGTCGTGGGAGGTCCAAAGGACGATCACTCGTTTCTTTGGTCGCTTTCTCACCAGCGCTCACTCCAACCCCTTCACTACGATTTTTTCTGTCGACCCCGGGCTCTCGACGGCGACGGGGAGGGAATGCGGGCGATTATCTCGGACTAGCAGGCGGCCGACATGTTAGCACGCACGCGACAGAGCCAGACGGGCGCTGGGGATGGGCGAAGGGGGCTGCAGCGACGGGGTGGTGAGAAGGGGAACTCTGTCGCAAAGTCGGCGGGCGTGGCAAAACCACAGCGCCAACGGCCGCGACAGCGACGGAGAGCAGAACGTACAGCGAGATGCAAAAGCGGGGTCGCAGAGGGCAAGAATGGCTGAGCGACCAGAGAGCACCGTACCGACGGTAGCTGTGGTGCGGGCAGACAAGGTCAGTTCGATTCCTGTGAGCTTTTCGAGGCCGTGAGGTGTCGTGTTGTGGTGTAATGACGCAATGCTGAAGCAAGCCCCCTGATGACGGTGGTCGCAGGCGCTTTCAACGCTGAACGGGGCGCGACAGACAAAGCAGCGCGCGCAGTCGACTCTGGCTCTGGCTATGGCTCCCCTGATGAATGGGTAGATGCAGGATCGCAGTGAGGCTCTTGACTAAGCCTTGTCGGGTGGGTGCAGTGTACGGTGACGATGATTTCGAGGGAGAGTGATGTAGTGTCTGGGCGATGATGTAGTTGGGATATTTCTCAGCAAGCTCCGAGTGTCGTGCTTGGCATACAAACTCTGCATATCCCGTTTATGCGACGCGTTTTTACCCGGTATCGAATGGATGGATACTGTACACATGCACGGACTTCGTCATCAATACCGCTTGGTCGTATTCTAAAGCAAAAATACGTGTCTCCTACCCAGCAGGCTAGGTAATTACTAAGATGGACCAAAATATCAATCGGTAATATACTTACGGTGTGTATGGTACGTCCCAGATCAATTGCTATCCATCCTGTATATTGCCATCCCTACCGCGTCGAATTTCCACAACGCGCTAAATCACCAGAATCGCTCGATCTTCCTTCACTCGCGGACTACCTACTACCGGCTACTACCCGTCATCCCACTCGCCTGCCTTTCTCTTTTTCCTCATAGACAAATAACCCCCATCCCCAGCGCTCACAGCAAGCAGTACACCGCCTCCGGGCAGCGCACTCGAAGTCTCCCAAATGCCGAAGCTGCTCATACTCATCCCCGGACTGACTGAGCGGCGAGTCCGCCAAGCCAATTAGACCATCATCCGCGGATCCCGTTTTCCGAGAACAGTGCAGGGCTGCATTCGTTCTAATTCTAGAGCCAGCAACAACTAACGAACAAAAACCGTGAAAGACTGCTACACACCAGAAACAACGTCCTTCTAGGCCGGTACAATAGATAGACAATCACCCTATCTCATGGCGCAATCCCATCCCGACTTCTGCTCTTATCATTCCCTCGATCCCTCATTGGTCACTTACCTTCACCGTTATTGACAACTCCCCATGGGAGTATAGCAAGGACGCATAGACCACGCCTGACGTGTCTAGGTATTCGTCGCATCCCAATCAACCCGCATACCATTGGAGGCCTCTCAGTGCCTTATCCCCATCCATCCTCATCTTCATACATGTAAACAACCCCATTTTACCGAGCCAACGACCACTGAGCCCATTTCGCGCCTCCCACAAGCATCATTGCCATGTGTTCTTTATGCTGGCATGCATACCAAGACATGGCACGTTTCTGTTAGGCGGTGTTTTAGATCCGGGGGTTGGCGATAGTCTCAAGTAGCTGTTTCTTGACCGTTGGTTTAGCAGCTCGCTACCGTGAAGCTACGTATGCACGTAGAGATGTTTATGACGACATACCCACCTATACCACACGTGCTTTAAGTAATGCAGCTAATGCAGCTGGAGGATGGGATGGGAGGAAACCGTGGAATCGAGTGGATTGTTAAGATGGAAGCTAGTTGATCAATCATGTTAGACGTGGAAACCGGGCTTTTGTGATCTTGGAAGTGTGTGTGGTATCGTGGGAGAAAAATGGAGATCCCAAAGCCAAAGTTTAGAGTCAGATTCGGGGAATTGGACATCTCGATGAGCCAAAGGAGGTTATAAAGGTGCCCGATTTAAATGATCCGTGGTCTATACTATACCTTAGAGAGAGCACGCTTCTTAAAGACAACTCTATACCTTGGAGAAAAGATACATCTTTCAGCCTACTAAAGTCGAGCTCTGCTCCATACGTTGCAGAGAATACATAACAAGCTTCTTTATATAACCTTTGCAAGAAGAATCGGCCGTACACCTAGATATGAAGAATGCTTCCAATTGACACCGTTTATAGTCTACTATTTTCCTATTTCTAGTTTCACGAGACCAAACGTTCTTTTTTATAGAAGGCATCTATCCATCTTCAATTCATTGAAAGCCATCCCACCTAACCACACCCCACAAGCACCTCTCAAACCATCACCATGCCCATCCTCCTACCGCACTCAACTCCCCCGATACGTCGTATACCCAAAAGGCCCCGCCAAAACCGGCACATGAAAATGCTCATTCGCCTCCCTCTCCTCCTTCGTAACCGCAAACTTAACATCGACCTCAGGGAAAAACGCCTTAATCCCCCTCTCGGCATAATAATCCTCAGTATCAAACCTCAAGCTCCATCTCATCTCGCCCTTATCCCCCTCTCTAAACCCCGCGAACACCTCCGCCTTCTCCCACAGGGTTTCGAGCGAGGGGGAGTTGAGTCCACCTAGCCAATGCGTGACTCGGCCGTCTGCGTTCGTCACCCCAGCGTACGAGTGCGTGTGCACTGGGGGATGGATGTCGTGGTGCGAGGTTGAGGAGCGGCGGGTTGCTTGGGGGGAGCTGGGGGCGGCTCGTGAGGGGAGCAGGGTAAGCGTTACGGGGATGTGGGCGGCGGGTTTGCCGCTGGACGTGTCGAGGACGTGGCAGGTGATTGGGGGGCGTTTCTCGGTTGCCATTGTGGAGGGTGGTTTGGTTTGGTTTTGAAAGTGAGTTGATAGAGCTGTGAGTCTTGTGTTTGCTGAGGAGGAAGTGGAAGTGGTGGGGGAGGAAGTGGAAGTTGAGGCTACAGCTGTTGGCGTGACCATGAAGTCCGTGAGGGGTCGTGTGAATGTGGAGGCGGGGTAGTATGGGGTTCGTTTGTTCTTGGACCTGACTATTACGGTAGAATATGCGGGGTATGAAAGGAAGGTGCAGCAGATGACATCCGAAGACTCGTGAGACCTGTGAGATATTAATTGTGCCTGAGGTGGTTAGTTGAAGACGAATGTGGGCATTCTCCATCTGAACATCGGTATCCGCCGATTACTTCGAAGGCAGCCAATCGACCACCTCCAAAGTCATCACAAACACAACAGAGCAAACCGAAAGATGTAGTTGTGTTCGTTGGAGTATCAGAACTCAAATACCCAAATCGCCATGAAAACATGAGTATGATTTCAGGACCTGGCTACAATGTGAGGTCGTAAGCACCATCCCTGTTCATCCCAAACCACCAACGATAACGGATGTTTACAGCTGTTTCACTGCGCCTCAACCATCCCGATGCCGTCACACCCTCTCAACTTTGGTCAGTCGACACCGCTGGTTCGGATTTTGGGAGGCAGCCCTGCCAAATTCACGTCCTCAAAACATGGGCAATCAATGCTGATCAAAAGCCGATCAATTCGAGATCTTGACTACATAGCATAGGTACAAAAGAATCCAGTGCTGTTCATCGCACATTTCCACGGTATCAGAGTAGGAAAGAAACAAGAGTAGGATATGAAGAAGCCAAGGCCTATCACGCTTTCGTGAATCAATATAGCCGCCCAGAAATCCCTAATGTGCAAAGTAGAAGCGAATAAACACAAAGGCCTGATTGAGGCCGTAAACCATTGGTATAGCTCTTCGTTAGAAGGCCTCTCCAGAGAACGCCAGTTGATATCCCTAAAATCCAAAAGAAAAGCCGGTGTTGTCACCGTGATCCATCCGTACCGATTATACTTCGTGGGCATCCGAGAAAGGGCTTTGTGTTCGTGGAGATACCTTGCTTCCTCGTTTCGAAGACTCTTCGACTACCGTCGAAAGGGTGGGTACTGCGGCACTCGACCGCGATGCACGTCGCTGTGCATCTGGGCGAATGTCGGGTGAATCAGGTGCCACGGCAGCATCTGTGAACGGACTTTGAACCACTCCAGGGGTATCCTGGATTTCGGTAACGTCTGAATCGCGGTTGGATGAGTTTCGAATCAGGCTCTGGCGAGCTCGGGAGTGATTGTTGTCGGTGTCGGAATCAGAATCGGAATCCATGGCTGAAGTCGCCTGGCGGGCCCGGTTATGTGCAGCACCGCCCTCTGTGGATGATACCGAAACTTCAGTCACTGGTCTCTTCAGGGCGGGGCTCGTGGCCTGGGATGACGAATCGGTTGTGGAGTTTGCGCTCTTGGGAGTCGAAGATCCAGAACTGTTGACAGTGGTAGCTTTAGCCTTTCCCTTCTTGGTAATATTCAATGCCTTGATCGGCCCCAACGTTGCTGTGCTTCTGATCGAATTTTGCGCGCTTGATGAGGAACTGCCGCTCATGCCAGGGATCTGGAATTTGATAGGACCGACAGCGGCAGAGAATTTGGAGTCAACCTTGGGAACCGGAGGCGTGTCGACACTTTCAGCCGGCGTCGTTGTACCGCTTGATTTGACGCTGACGACAGCCGCTTTTCCTCGGACGATAGTCTGGGCCGGTAGTGGAGAGACGATGGCATTGTTGCGGTAGATGGTGGTAGCGACACTGCTTCGTGCAAGACTGGGGGCGATACTGGTACGAGCGTAGCTGTTGTCGGAGTAGGTAGAGTCGCGGAGATCGCCAGGGACGAAGTAGTGTTGCTCTGAGTACGGGCTGCTGAGTGCAGAGTTTGGCGAGAGTGAAGGGATGGGAGGGACGGGAGGAACTAAGACGTCGGGTGAACCAGGGCCGGATCGGTTTGTGACTCCAGGGATGTACGCAATTTGAATGATGTTGGAAGCCCTGGTCATGATCGAAGAGGCCATGGATGCGACGGTGTGTGTAGATGCTCGAGCACTTCGTCGTGAAGCAAAGTCGTTGTCCACCTTTTCGCTCGGTTGCTCAACCTGTTGCCAGTCCTCCTCCATCTGTCTTCGTCGGCCCTTGATGCAGAAAAACCAGAAAATAAATCCGAGAATGGCCAGGAAGACCAAACCTCCAACAACCCCTCCGGCAATGGCTCCGGCATTGGGGCCACTGCTCTTGTTTGACGAACTACTCCCATCGTCCATGGCGACACACTCTGTTGAAGCGCATTGTCCGCAGTTATATGGCGTTTGGACACAGGTCTGTCCGGACGGACAAACGGGACAGGAAGGGGCCTGGTCGGTTGGACACTGGACGCATCGTCGGAATACGGTACGCAAGGCATACTCGACATCTAGAAAACGTGTTAGGGAAGAACGACGATGCGAACGATCGTCCAAGACTGACCTCTGCTTGTCAGCGCCATGGCGGCGGAAAGTGGTGTCGATTGCTCTGGGACGGGATCGGCAGCGGTGGTTTAAAGGGGAGGCGGCAGCGATGCGGTGCAGAGAGCCTAGGCGGCAAGGTGCACAGCGACCCGTCGATGTGCAACGCTCCTAGACAGCTGGTATCGCGGGCGATGGAATTTATTAGATCTCGAGGGCTGTCGTGTAACGGAGGGACGGGTGATTAGGATAGGACAAAGGAGGTTTGCGAGGGAAACGACCAAGGAAAACCAATGGGAAACGGCGACGGCCGGGAAAAGAGCCTAGGGCGAAGTGAATGGAAAAATGGTGTCTATGTAACGAGCGACAAGAAGAAGTTCGGAGGTGTGACCAGCTGCACAAGATGTTGAAATCGAAGAAGCGTGTGGGTTGGGAGAGGTGAGGAGGAAAGAGAGGCCGGTGGTGCGCTGATCTTGGTTCTTTGGTCTGGCCGGGCAGGGCAGGGCAGGGCAGTTGGGGGCGCTTTGTTTCGACCCTTTGTGCAGGGACCAGGACCGGCAGCCAGCAGCCTCAACTCCACATGGGGGGGGTGGTTGGCGGGCGGCGGCGCCAAAGAGGGACGACGGGTGGGTGCAGGACAATAGCACGGGACAACAGCGGAGGCGTGAAAGAACGACAGAAGGGAGCGCGAGAGGGAGAGCGAGATAGCAGAGCGAGGCAAGGGGGCGGAAGCACCGTTTTTTCAATCAATCAGCCGGCCGTGGTATGGTGCGGTGGTCGTCGTGTCGAGCTGCTATCTCTCTTCCAATTCTGCTCAGGGAGTTTGGGGCGTCGCTCCAACGAGAGACGAACGCCGCGCCTCCAGAAAGGATCCTGCTATTTTTACGGGGGGTGGTTCAGGTTTGCCAGGGCAATTGTGGAGTTGCAGCCAGACAAAGAAACCCTCATGCGACGGCGCTCGTCGGTCTCAAATATGTTTTCTTCTTTTCTCTGTATTCACTCTCCCATCTCGGCCTTCATCTGTGGCTACAGCGCTGTTCCCTTCACGCCCTGGCCGGAGCCTTGCAGCATCAATCTATTCGTCCCTCATTTCTAAACAGGTTGCACTGCATGCCCGTTCATTTGCTGGACCTGGTGCAGATGCACGCACTGCCCTCCTCGCGGTCAGCCGCCTTTCTCTCCCTGAACGGCTTAATTACCGTTATTGCTTTCGCAATTATCCATGTGCCTCCAGCATTGCAACATCGACATCCCTTGTCCAATATTCTATCTCGCCCTTCTTGACAACCACCCTGCGCAGAGCATGTTTGCCGTGCGCATTAGTGATCCTTTGTTTCTTCTAAGAAAGCTGAAAGAATGTCTAGCTTTTGCGACGAGGCGCCCCGTCGAGCCACTCGCATCATCCGGATCCAGAGGCACAGCACGTAATCGCAAGCCACCGGATTTTGGCTCTCTGCACTCCAAGACGGTTACTGGTGGTGAGCTGCACCACGACGCAGGTCCACATCCTGACAATTTACCACTCTTCTTGCTGGATTCTCGTGTTGTCTTGACGTTTCCTTATCGTATTCGTTTGCTTCTTGTGAACGTCGCAGATAAGCTAGCTCTCCCATCTCCAATGCTCTCACCACTCAAATCAGGCCAACAGCGTTACATTCAACCATTTTCTTTCCTCCATTGAGCAGTACTCGGCTCTTGCAAATTTCACCCAAGCATTCGGGGACGAACTACCTCATTCAACTTGCCATCAGCTCGTCCAATACTCGCTTGCATCCTTTACGATGCGCTCGCTGAGAGCCGAACAAGCAGGGGCCGAGCATGTCTCAACCCTGCCTTAACACAAATCTTATAGAGCGCCAGGCCCACTTCTTCAACGTTCTCGACTTGATCCTTCTCCACCCGGTCTCTTCATCGACGGGCTCTTCCGTGCCGTGCACAAATCATACACAACAGTCTGAGATATACCGCCGCCTAGCTTCTCCACAACCGAACAACCTTGATCCATCACTTACAACCGCCGACGCGTCATTCCTTGTCGGAGGGCTCACACCACGCTATTCCAGCCATATTATCATCATCTTAAACCGTCTCTGCTCAGCCACTCATCTAGCTTCCAAATCTTGGATGAATGTCTTCCGAATTTGTTTCTGTAGATGCAAAATGGAATGTTCCTCATGTTGACAGCCTTATAAGGCATCTATATGATTACTTATCCACGTCTGCCTCTGAAACCTCCCCTTTCATTTCCCACATCTCACTTTATCAGCTACCATGAAGTTCTACCCAGCATTTCCTATAGCCTCATCCGACTATAATTTTCCTTCTATGGAAAGAGTAATCTGCGTTCGACCGAACTCTCGATTTTTCATATCACGAAAATCTCCAACCTCACCTCTCCATTTACCATTACCTTGGATCTTTGGCATCTTATCATTTCGCATTCATTCAGGTACACACTTGTCCCGTTTCGAATATATATGATGCTTGTTCCCCATGATATACCCTTTGTAACCTTGATCCGTATGATCGTGGTATACCAACTGCAATCAAGTGAAATTCGCAGTCTGAGAGGTAATCTCAAAATTTTGAGCAACCGTGGTCCCCTCTTCTTTTTCGGGATTTACTTACCTCCCATCTCCAAGTCCTCCCGGACGCTTTAAAGACCCACCAAGCTTATTCTGACTTATGTAGTAACCCTCATCCCATTAACTCTATGGAGACACCTTATCCCCTCTTCAATACCTTTCCAACCTATTCTAAATAGTTTTCTAGTGTTTTCATTTAATTATATCCTTTTGAGACGAAAGTCATATTTTTCTTTTGATAAAGGAGGGTTGTCCCCTTTGAGCTAATCACTCAATACAACAGAAAGGACATTTAAACTTAAATAATTACGATCGATCCTCTATTCATTTGAACACTATTACATATTTGACAACAAGCGTATATTGAATGAATCATACATTAGTTCAAACTTCTACACGTATTCAATACTATCAATCATACGCGAGAGAATCACATCTATACAAGCATAGGTACAATATCCTCATCCTCTCCCAACTTTGTACACTCCCTTTGAAATACACATAAGCCAATACAACAAAATCTTGCACCAAAACCCAAGTACAGGACCCCCCAATACCAACCTCTACCCCTTCTCTTCCTCCTCCTCCTCCTCCTCCTCCTCCAACTCCACAACCTTCAACCCCCTAACAACCCTCCCAACATCCTCCCGCCCCTTCCTAAACACCTCCCTATCCCCACCCCGTACCACATTCTCTCGATAAAAAATCTCCTCCACAAACCTAACAACCTGCACCGCCACTTGTACGGCAACATCTCTGACCCCCTCGATCCTAGCATCTCCGTCCTCCCCCCGCATCCTCACAATCCCAATCAACAACTCTAAATCCCTAACCAACTCGGCTAAATCTAGCACCTCGATATACTCGCCCAAAGCCCGGTTTTCCATCTTAGAGCAGTGCGTCTTCTAGATCTTACGGGCTTGGGGAAGACGCGGGATAGGTGGGAGGAGGGATAGGTGGGCGGCGAAGAGGGCGAAGGGGTGGGTTATTTCGATGGTGTCGGAGGCGTCGAGGGCGAAGAGTTCGAGGGTGGAGCTTAGGTTATTAATTGTGAAGGATTGAGGAATTTCTGAGGGGGCGCGGGGTGGGGTTCGTGGACGGGGTTGGTGAGAGGGGGTGCATTTTTTGGGCGGGTGTGGTGTTTATGGGTGTTCTTTGGGCAGTTACTGAGGTGGTGGTTTGTTTGGGGTTTTGGTGGTATAGTGAGTGTTCTTTGGTGGATGTGTATATAGGTTACATAATATCACGGTGAATTGCTTTGGTGGATGTCTATGTTTGCAATGCTAGTGTGAATACGAGTCGAGTGGTGAAAATGATTGCAGTTAGCGTGAAGGTGTTAATATTGAAAATCGTTGGAAAACTATTTATAACATATCAGAAGGGAATAAGAGACAAGACTAGAAGGGAATAAGGAGGAGTGACCTGCTATGGTCTAATTGCTGTAAATCCCACTTCACTACGGAGGTGCCTTTCAAAAGTATCTGGGCAACCCCCCTCCATAATACCGGTAAGCTAACAAGGAGTAAGGCCCTTCGTATAAGGAGGCAGGAGACGTCTAAAGCTGTTTGCTGAGCTAACTAAAACTCTTGATATATAAAGGTAAAAGACGTCAAAAGCTATTTGCTAAGCGGACTTGGTGCTCGCGACTAGCTTGTATGATAGATATTTAAATGCTGCACACAGGGATGCGACATAGGAAAACACCTCCGATCTAGGATAAATTTAGAGTGAAGATAGGTGAAACGAGCAACGATGCCAAGATAAATTTAACTTGCCACACATTAATAAGAGAAGTATAACGAATACCAATAATCACTACGAGTATAATGTGATTGCTCTTTTAAAAGATATATATACATTTCTCTTTCCCTTGCTTTTTGGCACTGACCTTCTGGCCTCGGTCCTGATTTCTTCCAGCTCATTTTCATGCAAAATACAAATGCATCTATATACTGTGCATAATCGCACATAATATTGTTAGATATTGAGACTCTAGAACGCAACTGCAATGATATCACACTCAACTACACAGTGAAATTGTTCGAAAAGGGGCAGTGGAATACGCGAAAGTTTGAGAACGCTTTGTAGCCTGGAGCATGCTTATGAGTTCCCCTTCGCGACAAAAAGATTGAGCTCTTTTCGATCAATTTCGATTCATTTTTTTCTCCAGAATCTTCTTACCCTCTCGATTCAGCTCTTATTTAAGTAACTGCATTCCTTGTTCTAGAAATGGCTTATGCCGTTGCCAGAGAGAAAGACGCTCGAGGCATGCATTCTCTGGCCAATATATATCTAACGGCTATCTAAAAGTGAGAGCTTAACCGTTCCTATGTCAGTGAAAGCTGGCAAAGGAAAGCCTTGATATGTTTTACGGCTTAATTTCAGTGAAAGGTTGTTAAGGATATACCTTATGGTACTTGGATCAAAAAGTTATCAAAATGCATGCCCCATCTCTTCTTTTTCATTGACTTTTTCTAATCTGAATTGCAAAAGCTTTGAGCATCGTTGATATACAAACGAAGAGCCTGATGCCATGAAGCGCACGCAGGTCACGTGGACCCATCTTCCTGGGGCGAAAACTTTGTTTACACTCCTCATTACCATCTCTCCTTCCAATCTAAACAACTCTTGAGTATCGCTTGCAATTTGCCATCTTTGATAATCTTCACCCATCAATTCTGACATCTTTCTTGGCATCGTTGACCGTCTATTCACCTCGTCGGCGAAAGCATTTTCTCATCGTAAGTGATCAATCTCTTTCACCGTCGGTAAAATCCTGAACCATCGATAACAAATTCAACTCATCGATAACAGTACCCTATTTTCCTCAAGATGGCTAGCGAAAATGCGAATGGCAACGATACTATAGATTCTCGGATACTGCTGCTGGAACAAGAAGTTTCCGAATTGAGGGCAGTGCTCTCGGAAACCCAAGAACGACTGAGCAACCTTGAGGGCATCATTCAGGAACTGGGACGTCTTTGTGGGAACTAATCTAGCCGAGCTCCCAAAAGGGCAAGATTTGAGATTTACTCTGCCGAACCTGGAACAAACTCCTTAGCGTTCCCATCTAGTCCTCCGATAATTCCATTCCAAGCAGCAGATCCGCCCAACGCAGTCGTCTTCGTTGACCAAAACGATCTCCACACAATCGAGGAGCTCCCGGACGATATCTATGCTACAGTAGACGACCGAATGCAGCAATTCCATCAGTACAGCGGAGAAATCGGAAAATGCATACAGACAGCCAAGCAAAATAGGATGACGGTCTAGGCCAGGTGCTTTGATAAACAGGCGGCGTGCAAGCAATGCACGAATGGCGGTCATCCATGCTTGATGATTGAGGATGATAGGGTTGTATTGCTCCCTTTAGCACCAACTTTGAGGTCGAATGCCGTCTACAGTGAATCAGAGTATTGGATTTCCGGTCATTTTGGACTAGGACGATGGTCGCCTAGGGATATATGGAATCGTGTCTAGCCTAGGTGTGCTGGAAGGAATAGGTTGGCAGTGGTGGCAGTGGTGGCAGTGGAGTTCACGGACATCTCCGTTCTATCTTTCTTCTTGGGATCCATCTACTATGATGGATTAGGGGGGATCCCATAGGGAATAATAGTCATTCAGAGGAAATGAACATATCTCTTTACAGGTGGATACGACCATATAGAATTCGATTCATATTCAAAGCCATCGAGTATGTTAGAAAAGCTAACGATACTACGTTATCAAAGCACTAGCGGCATTAATTTGTATGATGGTCACCATCAAGCTGCAACCGCACAACGTCATCTGCGCCTTCTTTGTCAGTCTACTTGAAATTACGAATCCATTTCTCGTTGTTCCAAGATCCGATACCACCCCCATCATATCCTCCTCGCACCATACCTTTGGGTTCAAAGGGCAATGCGGATATTGGGCTACGTTATGGTTGTTGGACTCACCTGGTTCGAAATATACTCTATGGTCTTGTGAATTCACTCTTTCGGATGAACCCCGGCCCGAAGTACCAGCTATATAATAATATGCCCACACCTAACTAGTCCATCAGCTATTCAGCCCTTTCACACACCCGTAGTGTTCTACAGTAACTACTCGAAACGCACAACCAAACTAATGTCCATGCAGTGTTTTCACCAAAGGGCCGTGTGCCTTCACAACGTTTACCAGCAACAGCCACTCATTTGCTCATAACAAACCTTACTACACAAACAAACTCACTCACAACGTACGCGCAGTGGAACTCGCTTCAAACACATTTAACCCCACCCGCATCTCTTTTCCATTCTACACTATCGTTAGATTTAAACCCTCCTCACCACCACCGAAGCTTCAACTTCTACGATACAAGTCATCCTCGTTCTAGGTTTTCCTACCAGCCAGGTTTCTACGTCCAATATGTCTACGTCCAACATTGCGAACTCCATTACCTCATCTTCAGAACAGCCCCTCACCGAGGTGTCCTCTTCCTGGAACCCAAGTTCCGCCGATTCACCACAAAGACCTCCATTCAAACCTTTCCTCACCTGCATCCCGCCATTCAGATGGAATATAGAATCTGTCTACATCATTGTAGAACAATTTAGAAGTCTACTCCATATGATGTTTATCGTCAGGAAAGAAGCACCGGACTGGACTATTGTGCCCCGTGTGGTACAGCAGGCTTGGGCGCACACATGCTCCGAGATGGAAGACGAGGAGTGTCGAAATCGCCTAGAGGCTGTGAGCCTACAGGAAGTCTGGGATGTAGTGAATCAGTCAATGCAAGAGTTTGGACCTCCGGATCTCGAGTGGAAGCATCGACATCAACTCGTTGTTAACTGGTTACGCGAAGCAATCCTGCATCCTGCGGTCGATCCATCGGGCTATATCCGTAGGGTGCAGACGGAAATGGAGATGGTTATAATGCTGGAAGGAGATGAGAGTGACCCGGTTGTAGAGGAACATTATCGTGCCTTTATGCTTCCTCTTGTTCGGACAATCCATCGGTGCTTGCGGGGCTTCACTGGGCCCCTTCAGGATCGTCCTATTGAAGAGATTCTTGTTAATTTACTTACCGTGGCGGGTGATGTTACGAGCGCTGTTCACGAGTGCAACAAGATGGGCACTACAGGGGTCGACGAAGGACTTCTTGAAGCCGAGCTGCGCTGGAGAAACGAATATGAGACCACCGACAACGAGCAACTAGCTCGAGGGATGCGAGAGGTCAACATCGAGCTCGTCCTCCTTCACATTACCTGGGCTGCCTTTAAGTACAAGGAGTTGGCCACATCGTGGGCCGATCTCGTACACCAGGTAGAAGACGAGATCTTGATGGCGGCTAGCGAACCTATGGGCGACAGTCTCGAAGAGCGTCAGCTTACAGAATACATCAGAGATGTAGCAAATGCGATGCAGATTGGATTCGAAGATGAGTTGGAGCTCGAACCGCAGGACCTGGAATATGAACCTATCGGCCCTCGGATTCCAACTCATTTGCTTGTATCACCCGGCATTGGTCCCTCAACCATGGAAGAAGAACGATGTCCGATATGCTGCGAAAGTCTTACACAGGACTCAACTACACCGGAAAGTGAGCAGACTGTCCACCTGAATGTGTGCAAGCACTCCTACCATTTCTCTTGTCTCGATGCGTGGATCAATAGCGCCACTGATACCAGCAATCACTGCTGCATCTGCCGTGCAATAGTGTGCGTCAGGCGTTCCCGTCGTCTCAAGAATAGCGAAGTTCACTACTCCGCGCCTCTCGACTTCGGTCAATAAGGGATCTTCGTTCTTCCTCGTTGCAGTTCTATGACGGGTATAGGTCAAGGAGTTGCAGTTACTCTGCCTTCAAAGAAGACAAGTTCGTGGATAGAGCCCCCAACAATGTCCAAAACAAGGTCGTCCCAAAGAAGCAAATCGTGTTGGTGGAGATGAGTCAGGAAGGAATATCAAGATTACACTGACCTATGTGCGCAATCTACCTTCAAAGAAACAAGGTCGCACGTGGTATGTGCGAGGAAGGAGTAGATTTGGTGGTATTTGATTGAAGTTGTAGCGAATTTCACTTTTGTAAAACACGAGACAAACGTTAGAGCGTTTGACTATTGAAACCATGCACCGTATAAACCCATAACATTCCTTCCGTTTATATATGGCAACCACCGCCTGTTCTGCTATCAAACAACCCAGGATCTTTTGCATTCGCTTCGAACGACCTCGCAGGCACCGATTTCACACGTTCTAGATGGCAGATTCCCACGGGAGGGATAACAACAGAAATTATAGAAATTGATTATTTTAAGCTTTCTTCGAGCGAATGGGTTTCCCAATCTCCTAATGCTGAATGCCACAATACCCACGTCCCCCCTGATAGTTTGCAGATTTATAATGCACCTGAATGTCCCGACCAACTATATAATACAATCGCTGTACTGAAAGAAGAAAGTTATTTGTCACTGCCTGTAGCAACTCTTGTCCACAATAACCCTGCACCCCTTAACGCCTGGCTCCCGCTGGAGGAGCACCCCCGGGTCTTCCGTTCATTGCATTCCCGAACAAGAGTTTGAACCCGTTCTTGAGTGTTTTCATGTCAGGATATTGATGATGCTGTAGTTCGAAAGCATTTGGAACGACCTTGACGGGCCAAGCACCAAGCTGTGCATTTTGTCCGGCTTTGAAGCAGAGGAAGAAATACCCTGCATATTTGGGATTGATGCAGAAAGCATACATGCTTCGCTTTGGGTTGGCCTCCGTGTATGTCTTCAACCACTGGTCTGGGATACGGTTAGCATGCGTTTTGTATAATGAGTTTCGGACTTACCGGCTTGCGCCTTACTACCTTGCTGATAGCGCTCATCTTTCATCATTTCGGTCACCTTCTTTGCCATAGCTTCCACATGATTGACAATGAGTTCGTCCAAGTCACTGTAGGTGTGACGACCGACTTTCAGCGTCTTTCCGAGCGAGTACTCGTTGTCCTTGTCAAGCTCGAGCACGTCGATGTGCTGATAGACGCCGTCGGCCACCTTCCAGGTGACGGCAAGGTGGTCAAGTCCCTTGGATGAAGGTCGAATAACGACTTCTCCTTGCTCTTTCGTTCCTAGGTACTCTTCTGCTTGCGCAGAGTTGAAAGCGAAGAACAGTGGATGGTTTACAACGCGATGCGCACGGCCAGTTACGATCTCCTTTTCTTTCTCGGCGGCCTTCTTATCTTCAGACTCTTGGCGTTCATCCCATTCGCCAGGAAGATGATCGTACTCCTTTCGGTATGGACGGCGGAGCAAGTCTTCTCGCAAAGTGAGTTGCGCTGTGAGGGCCTTCCGGTTGAGAAAGAGAATTTTGGCCGGAACTGTCTGGTGAGGTTGGAAAACTTGTCGAGGTTCCATACCGCCGCTGCCTACGCCTTCAGGATACTCTGATTCGGAAATTCCGCCTTCAATGCCACATGTAAGTTTTACTTCAATATGATCGGGGAAGGTACGTCTGATCGTCACGGGGACAATCATTTGATCTGCTAGAGTCTCTTTTGTCTCACCCGTCAACATTGTGAAGACCTCGTCCGTTGACATCATCGAGAACGGACGACGGATCTCCTCGTACGCCAGGAGCAACTCTGCGCGGATGGTTTCCAACGTTGCCCGCTTACGCATGCCGATCTTTCTTTCGATTTCGGTGGCGTACTCCTCGAGAATCAGATCGTGTACCTTATCGTTAGCATCTTCCCTGATCATACGGCGGACGATAGCACTAGCACCACCTTCGTCCGTCTCTGCTTTGACATCTTCTTCGTCCAATTCCATGGCGTCTGCTGCCATCTTACGAGCAAGATCGTAATCTTCAGGATGCACGCGCGTGTTGTCGAGGTAATCAAGGTCGTCCTCTTGTGAATCGTATAAGATGTACAGGAAACTTGCGCAATTCTGGAATACTTTTGGCCCCATTGCAGCTCTAAGCTCCCGTGAATCGGAGTAGCCTATCAATTCGGCACGAGTCCTTATTTCCTCGCCCTAGAGACGTTAGTTTTCAAATGGGTTGTAGAGACAGATGGTTGACTTACGTTCGCTTGAATGGCGCTAATCACCGCACTTGCCTTCCGTGGACCTAATCCACAAATGTAAGGCAATAGGTTTCCGATCCTCTTGTCCTCCAACATGAGACCCATATCAATACCCACAAGATTGACCATGTCAACCATGGCTGTTTCGAGGCGGTCAAGCAATTTGTCCTGCGGCAAAAGGTTCTGATTCGGTATGAATGGAATCGAAGTGATATCCTTACCCAGCGCGGCATACTCTTGAATCGGGCTTTGTAGATACCTAGCCAAGGCTACGCAATAACGTGTGAGCGGTGGAAGGTTTCCAAACTCCGACTGAGCTCTCTCGCTGTTTTGGTATAACCGTGCGGTCTCGTCGTTGACCAAGATAACCTCCAGCTTGTCGGGCGAGTCTTTCGGCAGATCTTCGTCCAGTTCGTCCCACTCATTTCCGCGAAGTTCATGCTTTTCGATGATGTCTTGGAGGTCCTTGTATAGTTTTCGGGTTTCCACCGAACGTCCGCTGACTCCAACAACATCAGGCTTGCGGCGATGAACAACTTCCACAAAGACACCAACGTCTTTGCCGTCCGGTATGTTCCTATCGGGGTTACCAAGTCGAAAGTCTACAAACTTGCCGCTCTCGAATACCCGGCCATCAGACTCGATGAAAGCCCAGCAGATCGCGTCGCCCCTTTCTCCATTACCGTTGGATAACGCCAGCACCTTTGGCACCGTACCAAGATCCGTGCCTCTCGGCTTGTAGGGAGCTTGGTCAAGTTTGTTGTAGTAGTTTTCGCGAGCGCGGCCACAAAGCTCCTTTTCGCATTCTGTCTTGAGGGTCTCTTTGACACCTTTGGTGATGATCCTCTCGAGTTTCTCCAGGGCTTTATCGAGGACGTCACGACGCAGAGCGTTCCATGCGTCGGCGATTTCGCTCTGGCCGTCTGACTCGATGAATCGGTAGAGATCCTGCTTGAACCTGTCGTACCCGTCTATGCGAACCCGAACTTGGATAAGACCTTCTTCCTCAGCTTTCAGCATCTTCAAGTACATGTCCGGGTTTCGACTCAAAGCGTGGAAATCTTGACCACGTAGGTATTTGAATTCGTAGTAAGGGTGATCCTCCGTGATCTTACGAAGCCCCTTATCCGTTCGGATACAATCCACCAATCCGGCTTGGTAATATCGCAACCGCATGTGTCGTCGCAGACGGGGGCTCATAACAAGCTCTTCCGTATACATGACTTTGGCCGCTTTGAGCACCTGAGCTCCAGTATGATATTCCGGTGGGTCAACCAAGCTGTCTGCCATATCGTCCGGTCTCTCGATGGGGTCCTCGGTGAAGTGTTGTCGGCCACGGTCCGCATTTTGAATGTTTTGAGCGAAGTTCTCGGCGCTGATGCCGAATGCGCGGACCAGGTTGTAGGCGTTACCACTCCGGATCCTCTCAAACACGTTCCGCGCGGTTTGGGCACGCTTTAGGGCGTTGGTATTTTCTGCTTCCATAAGATGGAGGTCTTTCATTTGTGCAGAATATTGGAAGTTTAGATAGTCCTGAAGCTCCTGGACTTCCTCCATGGTAACCATCTTGGGCAACATTTCCTCGAAAACAGGGTCGTCAATCTCGGCGGAGATGCCTCGAAGATTCCTGTAGTTCCGGTCCAATGTTTCTCGTTTTTCAGTCAAAGCCCTGAATCGTAGATCCAAGTCGAAGATTTCCCAAAGATCATTCTGCGCCAACAACCGTTCGGGTGCTGCATCGCGCGGCGGTGCATCTGGATCGTCAGGGTCGTAATCTTCATCTCCTGGGGCATGAATCAAGTAATCTTTACGGTGTGTAAAGATGAAAGGTACTTCGTAGTCGTCTACGTTCAGGAAATGCAAAACCTTGTTGACGGCCTTCTTGAAAGGGTTCATGAAATACCGGGGCAGGTGCTTCTTTGGCCAGATCAACTGGGTAATCCAGTTCGATTCTTCTTCCAAACGTGAAGCCATGTCCTCGGCACTGAGATCCAGCTTTTTGAAAGCTCTCCGGGCGAGCTGCAATCGTTCAGGGGTGTCCTCTTCACGAATGGCATTGTCCTCGTCCGTAAGGAGCCTCTCCGCCAGCTGAGATGGCTCGAAGACATCCTTGAGTTCCAACTCTCGGCCTGCGCCCTCTTCTTCCTCGTCCTGTTGCTCCTGCAATTCGATGGCCCAGTCGTATTCAGTCCCATCGCCGAAAGCGGCCCGATAATCTTCTTCGGCGCCTTCGTCAAGACCAGCTGTTCGTAGGCCATGGGTAATTGCTGTCATGCCCGGTCGGGCGACCTCTCGGTCATCTTCTATCTCTCGTTGTATGTCATCTTCGAACTCGTCCTCCTCGATGAAGTCTGCGAACTCGTCGAACCCACCCCGAGGCTCTCTCCTGCGATCGTCCACCTCGGCTTCATCGTCATCCGAGAAGATTTCATCGATTCCGCGAGCTTCTTGACGACCGCGGTCTCCTTTGTGACCTCGCTTCAAGCGTTTGTACTTTGACTACCGATGGCATGAGCGTGGATGCGCTGATGAAGGCGGGGGTGCGTCTTACCTGAGTTGGCTTTCGCGCCTCAAATCCCGTTGCCTCACCGATGAGGTCGAGATCCTCGTCATCGAGAGCCTCTTCCTCCTTCTCTTTGCGGCGCCGTTTCCTTGCTGCTCGGCGTTCAGCCTCGTCATCTTCGTCGTCATCTTCTTCGTCCCCATCTTCGTCAACGATGAAGCCTTCTCGGACCTGGTCATTGGTTAGAATGCTTCCAAGGCGAGCATAGGACAAGGCGGCGACTTACCGCTCGTGCAGCTTCCTCATCGTCATCCTCGTCTTCTTCCTCACTAGAGTCATCGAATTTGCCATTCACTCCACTATTCTTCTTCCCACGCGGTGCCTCGTCATCGAAGTCTTCGTCCTCCTCGCTGCCTAGCTCGGCCATGGTGTCCAAGAGAGACATGCTGGGTGTATTTCAGGGTTTAAACAAAGGGAGGTCGATGAAGACTGAGGGTAGGACGCGATGAGGAGTCGAAACGGGGCCGTCGCACGTGATGACAATGCGATCGCTATCGAAAAGGACACGCTGGATCGACGTAGGTGAGAGATGGAGTGAAAGTCAAGTCGCGGTCTGTTTGTTGCGCAGGGAAACTCAAAGGAAGTTCGAATTATATCTTGGCGCGCCAGCCCCGGCGGGGTTTAGCGTCAGCGCGGCTTAGTCCACCCAGAGATGGATGTCATGACGGGACAAGCTCAGCCGGCCAGGCCCAATCACAGCGCCGACGCTCTATCTACTCGCTTTCTGCTGGTGCTGAGTCTGAAACCAGATCTGCCCTCTGGACGTGGGTAAATGGGCGCTGGTGCTGTCGCAGAAGAGCCGACTTGCGCGCGCTCTGCTCATTCACACCAGCGGCTTGGGATTTGCTTTGGGCACTCAGCAGCAGCAACAGGTGAGAGGGCGAGCAAGCCCTATTCACCGCACTGCAAACAATGCGAAGGTGAAACCCTAACAATAGCAATCTATCTATTCTGATGCAAACCCTCTCCGATTTTTTCTTTTTATGAGTCAGGTCGCACTCTGTACTCTCCACCTCCCATCCACCATCTTTGTCCTATCTGCTGCCTCCAAGATTTTCCTGCCGTTGATCTTTTTATAACTCATCAAGCGCCCTCGCATCGCTCGCGCCAATCCGACGTCTCCCCACCACGCACCCCGCGGCCGCCTCGCAGACCTCGCAGACATCTTTTTGTGTACCTCAACACATATCAAAGCCCCCAACTCCACCAACACCCTCAGTTCTGCCGAATATTGGACAAATCTCCGTTGGGTCCCCATATTCTTCTTCTTTGCAAGCCTGCCTACATCAGCCGTCCCGAAAGCGTTAATCCAATAAACGCTGGGGCTTCTCCTTATTGGCAACACCTTTTGACACACCTTTACGCGGCAAAGGCGAAACATACCCATCTGCGTGCTGCGTACTAGCCCCGTCTCCTCTTCTCTTTCACCTCAGCGAGCGGACGATTTCTCATCCACCCGAGGAGCCCTCCCTCTTTGCTTTCACCCCTCCGCCGTCCGTCCCACACCCCATCCTCGAACCTTCAAAATGGCGGACTCCGGCTTCAAGACCAAGACGATGAAGCGGAAGAACGTGAAGGGGCTCGCATTAAGTGCCCCTCAACCCAAAGCCGCCGCTCCTTCCGCTGGCGACGCGCAACTACCCGGCGCTCTCGGTAACGATGAATCTTCACGACCGGACACCCTCGAGATTGGCGTAGAGTTCAGGTTGGATCTCAAGGCAGAGGATTTGATAGTCCTGAGAGAACTTGGTCATGGCAACGGAGGTACAGTCAGTAAGGTGCAGCATGCCGCAACCAAGGTCATCATGGCGAGAAAGGTGAGTGCGGACGGCCCCCTGCGTACAAAGGGAGGAACATACTGACGTGGTCAAGATCATTCACGTTGAAGCGAAGAATGAAGTGCGGAAGCGCATTGTTAGGGAGCTTCGAATCATGCACGATTGCAATTCCGAGTATATTGTAGCCTTCTACGGTGCGTTCCAAAATGACACAGGGGACGTCATCATGTGCATGGAATACATGGATGTCGGGTAAGTGCAGTGCTCTTTGCAGTGTTTGACAGCAGACGCTGATACCCTTCCGACAGTTCCCTTGATTGGGTTTCCAAGACGTTTGGACCTGTTCGTGTCGATGTTCTGGGAAAGATCGCTGAAGCTGTACTTGGTGGTCTTGCATACCTCTACGCGGCGCACCGCATCATGCACCGAGATCTGAAACCTTCCAACATTCTTGTCAACTCCCGCGGGAACATTAAGCTTTGCGATTTTGGTGTCTCCAGTGAACTGGAAGGTTCTATTGCAGAGACGTTTGTCGGTACCGGAACATACATGGCCCCTGAGCGTATACAAGGTTCGCCTTACACGGTCAAGTCGGATGTTTGGAGTGTCGGCCTCAGTTTGATGGAGCTTGCCATTGGAAAATTCCCGTTCGGCGGCGGTGATAACGATGAACCGGGTGGTCCTCAAGGTATTCTTGACCTCCTTCAGCAGATCGTTTTAGAACCTGCTCCCAAGCTCCCGAAGAGCGACGCTTTCCCTTCGATTCTGGAAGACATGATCGCAAAATGTTTGATGAAGGACCCAACCCAACGCCCGACTCCTAAGGAACTCTACGTAAGTGCCCCCTCCGAATTGGGTCCGGCTTGGGTCCGGCTTGGATTGCCCTGTCCATATTAACATAATCACAGGATGCGGACCCTTTCCTCCTGGCTGCTAAGCGCACACCGGTCGATCTTGAAGCCTGGGCTATCAGCATGCTTGAGCACAACAAGCGCAAATCACATCTTCAGCCAGCGCCCGCACACTCGCCGGCAATTCGAGAGCAGCTACGAGACCACTCTCCCCCATCCAACTCTCGGGCTGACCGAACACCAACTGCCGGGGAGCACCACGCAAGCACAAATGGAAGCGGAGCGGCGCCTCCCAGGCCAGCATACCCTACTCGAACATCCAGTTCGTCAAGTGCTCAGATGGCCCTTCCGATTCGTCCAGCTCCTCAACCCAGCGTCTCATCCCCGCACGTTCGTGGCCCACCCACGGGAGGTCTCCCTGCAAACCCCCGAAGGTGGGACCCTAATGCTTGATCGTAACAGGTACTCGGTTAGAACGCCCCAGATCATGCTCGATATCGTGCTTTTGAGAGCACCCGTCTTTGTTACCCATCATACCCCCGCAACCCATTAAAAATGTTGTTCTGTCGCCAGCAAAACATGTGCGGCATGTGTCTGTCCCGCCATCAGAGGCATACGAGGTGTAGAAGAGAAGGATGAATGTTACGTTTCCACAGCGCAGGAGAAGCGGATTCAGATGAAGGGATTTTACTATTTAGCATTCTAGCGGCGCTTGTTGCTCGGGATGGTCGCTTGGATCGAAGGCCTGGTGCCTAGATACAATTCTTGCTGTATTCGTGTTACATTGGTTTAGTATGAAAGTCGTAGCTAGCAAGCAAGCAAGCGGTTTGCATTATGGAGTCCGAATCTATGGAAATGAAAGTACAAGCATATCTGAAGTCTCTGCTGTTCCTGACCCGCATTTGTCATGCTTGGAAAACATTTGGTTAGACATGACCCTTGTGATGGCCGAGTGCGTGCTCTCTGTGGTGTCACCCTGGATGACCTCGTGGTGACCTCGGTTTTTCGGTTTCCTTGGCCAGGGCTCTGGATTTCAAACCATCATCACCACTCCATCCCTAGCCAGCGCACCAAGGAAAGCCACCTCGATCGCTGCACCGCTACCCCATTTCGAAAATGCTCCGAAAGCTTACCCCAGACGTGAACGGGATAGATTAAAAAGGCGCATGCACCCCGCGCATGCGGCGCGAGATCAAGAATGCCTTCCCGGGTGCTAGCCAGGCACAATACCCCTATGCAGTGCGCAAGCAATCTATTCACCTCCGATTCTTCACATGCCTCCAGGTAGATCCATCTTTTTTTCTGCTTTCGGGAAGGCTGACGCACCACGTCTGCGCTTGTGATCCTGTGAGGGAGACACAACTCCTCAGCATTGACGTACGCACAGCTACAGGTACAACCGGGGGAGTGGGCAGTCTCGGAGGCAACGCGGATTACATATATTGGACTGGGCAAGCATGTAGCTACACCAACTCTCCTACAAGCCTCTGCCTGGGTGGATATAAATACTCTCCAAAGGTCCTGCTTCCATCACACCAAACCATCCATTCGCCTACGATCCTTCGTTCGGGAGATTTTCAAGATAAACTATCAACTATCCAGCGGGCCGTGGGAATCCTCACGACACTTCAATCATTTCCGGATAGGGCTGGTGGTTTTGCGCACACTTTCGTTCCCGCAAGGCTGTTTGCTTTCCTTTGACTGGCTAGCTGGTAATTGTATAGGTTGGGATTACTGGTCAAGATCTACAAGCTGATTTGCCCGTCGACGTCACGCTAGTTTAATGAAAATCTAGTCGAGACTTCGGATTGGTTTGGAGATAAAAGGACGTCAGGGATCGCAGCTATAAGACCAGGTCACCTTTGTGTCTCGTCATTTCTCTCTTTTTATTATTATTAGCATCCAGCATTCTTATTTTTCGTAGTACCTTTTTACCGTCCTTCTTTCCTTCAAGCATGAAGTTTCAAGGAGCAGTCACTGCGGTGGTGGGGTATTTGGCGGCTTTTGGTGGAGTGGCGAATGCAGCTACAGGAAATGAATGGAGATCGAGAGCTATTTATCAATTGCTCACGGATAGGTCTGGATCCTCTTGTTTCTTCTTCAAAGTCCTTCACTGACATTCATTAGGTTTGCCCGCACGGATGGCAGTACTACGGCACCCTGCAACACTGCAGACAGAACATACTGCGGCGGAACCTATCAAGGCATCATCAACAAGCTAGACTACATCCAGGATATGGGGTTCTCTGCTGTAGGCTTGCTTGATTCTCAGAAAAGGCAATAAAGCTCACTCGTTCCCAGATATGGATCTCCCCAATCACCTACAACATCCCCGATAAGACCGCATATGGAGACGCATATCATGGATATTGGCAGCAAGATCTCTACAGACTAAACACCAATTTCGGCACAGCAGATGATCTCAGAGCTCTTTCAACAGCTCTTCATGCTCGAGACATGGTACATTCTAACCCGTTTACAAACCCCCAATTATTTGCCCCTTTTAAGTAACACCTCTGAATAGTATCTCATGGTCGATATCGTTGTAAACCACAATGGCTGGAACGGCCCTGCCTCCTCCGTCGACTACTCACAGTTCAACCCTTTCAACTCTGCCGATTACTTCCACCCTTTCTGCGACATCACCGACTACAACAACCAGGGTCAGGTTGAAGGCTGTTGGCTAGGAGATTCTAACGTCGAACTTCCTGATCTAAGGACCGAGGATGCTACCGTGGCGCAAGGCTATCAAGACTGGATTTCTGAACTCGTTGCGAACTACTCTAGTAAGTATCACAGCCATTCCCTTTCAACGGTGACGCTAATGAATATGGTAAAGTTGATGGCCTCCGCCTCGACACAGCCAAGCATGTCCCCCAATCCTTCTGGGGGCCCTTTGTCTCTGCGTCGGGCGTCTTCAACACCGGGGAAGTTTTCCAAGGCGACCCAGCCTACGTATGCCCATACCAAGAATCCATCGGTAGCGTCTTGAACTATCCCATGTAAAGCCACCCTTTCTACGCCCCTTTCCCAACCAATTCACTAACCCCTTACTTAGCTGGTATCCCTTAATATCCTTCTTCTCTTCCACGTCCGGCAGATCCTCCGCCCTAGTCTCCGAAATCGACACCATGAAGAACACTTGCCGAGACACCACGCTCCTAACCTCCTTTTCTGAAAACCACGACAACGCCCGTTTCCCATCCATAACCAGCGACATGTCTCAAGCACGCAACCTCATCACATTCACCATCCTCGCCGACGGCATTCCAATCATCTACGCGGGACAAGAACAGCATTTCTCCGGAGGTGAAGACCCCGCCAACCGCGATGCCACTTGGCTAGGCGGCTACAACACCAACTCAGAACTCTACAAACTAATCACCAGCCTAAACCAAATCCGCACTCGAGCCATCACCGTAGACGCTGATTACCTTACCTATAAAAACTGGGTTATCTACTCTGATGACACTACCATCGCTATGCGGAAAGGTTATGATGGAAGCCAGATCATTACGGTCGTGAGTAACAAGGGCGCGAATGGTGATTCGTATACACTGAACCTTGGGAACCATGGGTGGAGTGCTGGGACGAATGTTGTGGAGGTTTTGGAATGTGCGCAGCAGAGTGTGGGCAGTGATGGGAATTTGGCTGTTAGTATGACGAGGGGGCTGAGTAGGGTATTTTTCCCTAGAGATGCTTTGGTTGGGAGTGGGATTTGTGGGTTGTAGGTTATAGGATTTGGACCTCCTTTCACTGTGAGTGGAGGTGGTTGGTTCGTTGGTTCGTTGGTTCGTTGGTTGTGGGGGTTGGAAGGATTTCTGACGAAATACTTGGGGATACCATGGAGGAAATCATTATACGCATATCTCTTCTTTCTCTTGTCTTCTCTTCTCTTCTTCATCTGAAAACATGTTTGGACTAGGCTTGAGATGCATGGGTATGGAGGGTTTCGCATGTTTGTGTTGTATATTGTTTGATGACCATGATAACGACTCGATGAAAATTAAATTCATTAACTATCAATCATCTCCTCTTCACTTCTATTTCTCATATATACATGACTATAGACTATACAGACTGAAGTATTGGAAAATATTGGTGTCTAGGCATTAAAAGGGGTTGGTATATTGGGTAACAGAATATTCCGAAGCATCAGAACATTTGGGTTTTTAGTTTCTTTGAGGTTAACTTATCAACATCATCACCCCACCTATACTCCCACATGGAAAAGGAAGAAGATTACGCCTATATGGGGGCAAGCCCCCAAACCCCCAGCCTCGCTTCGCTCGAATCTTCTCTCTCTCTACTAACCCAATGCTGGGTTGCACCGACCAAGACTAGTCTATTATCTGGGTAATATGGCATTCTAGCTTTGACTTCAGATATTAGATGGTGTTGGTGTTGGATAAAGGGGGTGTGTGTATGAAGGGGGCCTCGGCGGTGTGTATTTTTTTTTATTTTTATTCTTTTATTTAGAAAGAAAGGAGAAGAGAGAGAAGGAGAAGAAAGAATAAAAGGAATATAAAATAGGAATGAAAATTAAATAGTGGATTCTTTCTTACTTTATTAAATAAACCCTTATAGATCCGTGTAAATATAAATATAAATATGGAAATGAAATGAAAATATTTACCTCCTTGTCTTTATTCCCCATAAACGAATAACTATATGGTCTTGTTTCCCCTTCTTAACCCTCTTATGAAATATCAAGAGAAGAAAATGTAAGGACGAAGGAGGTTCTGATAATCTCACACCCGCTAAGACCCATATACCACGGTTACTAACCAACTCATTCAGGCTTCAAATTCCTATCTACCCCTTACCAAACTGTTATAAACCTATCAGTCAAATACTTGAAACATTCTCAAACCCATCCATCCACTACTTGATCAATTCATCACAGAAATTTCACAATTCATTAGTTAAGCCGCATAAATTTTGATATCCACCTCTAAAAGGTGTCAAAAGAAGGTTGAATTGAAATTCGTCTTTAAAAAATAGCTAAAACAAATATTCATAAAACAATAATCAGATGCCCTCACCGTCGGACATGGGGTATATCCTTCGCTGGTTGTTTTCAAAAAAAAAAAAGATAAAGTTAAACTCTCAATAATAGTAATAATGTAGAAAGCCCTCGTCACGAGGAAGAGTCTGGGTATCATAAATATGGTCGGTTGTGTTCCTGGCTATATATCAAGCCATTGGGTTCTCCGGATTTGTTGGTTTTGAAACTCCTCGCTGGTTGTATGTGTTTGTTGTAGTGTGGTTTTTTGGGGGGTTTTTTTTTGATGGAAAAGCAAGAATGACAGTAACTTTTTTGGGGAGTTGGGTGGTTTATACAGGAGATGGTTGTGGAAGCCGAGGGGTGGATGGGGGGGGCGTTCCAGAGAAAGTGGTAGTAGTGCGCCAGACGCCATGCTGTGATGCTATTGTGATGCGAGATTCAGAACCAGCTCGTCATCATGCCTTAGTAGATTCGGAAAACGGGAAAGGCCAATCCTAGGCCGTTAAGAAGGAAAATAAGAAGCCGGGTCGACTCGATCGAAAAGAAGAGTAGAGTTCGGAAGTGCAGTGCTCCGTCGTAAACGCACACTCCTACTGGTGTCGAGAAAACTGCTTGCTAACCCTCGACCAAGCATCCTCAAAGCTCCTCCTCGCGCCACCGCTCTGCGCAGAAGAATCACTCGCAGTCGAAGACGCCGAGTTCTGTCTCCAAGTCCTGGGTTGCATTTCATCGATAGCGTTTCCGGCGCCGCCTCGACCGATGTGATAGACGGGAGCGGCGTGTTCCCGCATGCGCTCTTGCTGGGCCAACTCTTCGTCGAAGCTGAACATCGCGCGTTCCTTCTCTCGGTGCACGTTTCCTGCGCCGCCACGACCAGACGTGAAGAGCGAGTTGGATGGTGGGGGGGTCAGCTTGATGCGGCTTGCGGGCCCCGTGGCTTCGCTGCCTTTCGTTAGGTTCTTGGGGTTCACGCGGGTGATGTTTCCGGCGCCGCCGCGGCCGGAGTACATGTAGGACGAGGCGGAGGGGTGGGGTTCGGTGATGTGGAAGGATGGCATTTTGGTTGCGGGTGCTGGTGTTGGTGTTGTCTTGGATTGATGTGGTGGTGGTTGTAGTAGGTTGTAGGCGATGTGATTGGCTGGAGTAGTAGCGACGGAGATCTCAAGGGTCTGTCTCTTGGTGTGTGGTGGAAGGTGACTAGCAGAGTGGAAGGCTAGTTTAGAAGATATTGTAGTAGTGGTAGTAAGAATGCTGTGGTGTGATGGGCTGGAGAGTGCTGATCAAAGAGCTGGGGAATCGTAACAGGGCGTCCGGGTCTTATATAACAACGGGAGAGTGGCATCGTGAAAGGCGAACCGACAGGCAAGCGGGGGGGAACAACAGACAGTCGGTGTCGGCAGGCAAGCAAGCAAGCAAGCAAGCATGACACAAGGGGGCACAGAAATTGCATAGTCACGCAGACAGAGTTTTGCTCCCCTACCGACTTGACGCGCACTGTCGGGGCGAGTTGAATAATGGCGAGGCAGCGCTTTGCAGTTAGGGGAATGAGCGAGGTCACAGGCACGCAGCTTGCTCGTCGGGCGGAGGTCAGCGATGCGGAACCATGTGGACGTGCGCCTGCCAGACTGCCAGACCTGCCAGACCTGCCTCTTGCCTGGACCACCAGCAAACTTGGCGCCGGTTGCCATCGCGTAATAGCTCCGCACCTGACCCTCTCGAGAATTTCCTGGGGGTAACAGAAACCAGCCCAGTCAGCCACTTCGTGACATTGCACCACCGCATGCCCACGCTGTCGACAACCCACTGACCCTCCACTGCGTCCACTCACCCTCCACTCACACCAGACTGCCCCAGCATATGCCCATCGCATCGCATCTCCTTGGTTAGTCCGAGCGCATTATTGCAATCCACCGCCGAGCCTGCGATCGATCGTAATCGCCTTCCCTGGCCGAAGCCGTTCCTGACCCAGTGGAAAATCTAGCAGCCAGTTAGACTACCCTACCCCAGAGTTTCTGCCATGCTTTGCTTGCTTTGGCTTGCTGCGGTGCGGGCAAAGCAAGACGACCTACGGAAAGCGCACCGCACCGCCATCCGCCATAGAGAATGAAGAAAGAATTTTCTTTTTGCCCTTTTTTTGCGCTCCCTCTTTTCCAGCTTGTTCTGCGATTGCGCCATCTCGGTCCCCAGTTCCAGCTCCCGCTCCTCCCGCTCGCTCATGCTCGCTCATCATCATCAGGGTGTTTTGTGTGCTTTGCTTGCATCGTGCTATTGCCGATGTCATTTGCTTCGTCAATCACGGACGAAAATGTTCGTGCTTCACACACATTCTCGACCCTGCCAACTCAACCCCGTGCTCTTGGGACCTATGTAACACCACGACTCTGCATAGCAGAGTAGGATGGGGAAGGGGATGGGAATCACAGCTAGCTAGCCAGCACCTACCACTTCCCACTTCCTTACAAACCATGACCCTTTTTTCCCTTCGTGGAATATTCTACAGCGCATCCAATATCGAAAGCTTGCTTTTCCCATCGCTTCTGCAGGTACGACGCTGGGGTACATACATAGTACATTATCTCCATACAAGGTACATTATTACACCTACATACTCCGTACATACATCCATATTTCCTCCACACATACGGTCCCATCTAGCAAGGAATTAAAACATCATCTCGCACAAGCAAGGGCCAAAAAGGATTCCCCGGAGCCACCGGTGACGTCGCTCCCGAGTCCTCGCTGTCAACGCCATGCTTCATTCAAGCTGGAGGCGTGGTCATGGGATTCCAGGTCACCTGTCAGCACGGCTGTTTCATTTCATTTCACAGGGCCGTTGCTATTGCCTCCAATCCAATCCAATAATCATCATGATTCCAACACTGCCTCATCTTTACGCATCGTACTTCCACAATATCGGGCTCAAGCTGAAATAATGCCATCATGTCCAAAGCAACCTCATCATTCGCCGTTCAAACATGCTTATTTCCAGCCCTTTCCTCACTCACCTTCCAAAAGCCATAGTAGCAGTAGCAGTAGCAGTAGCAACAAAAAGTCGCATCGCCTCTCCACAACCTTGCATAACAAGCACGCACATCATCGCAATTCCCACCATCGGCTTAATCCAAATAAAAAAAAATCCCTCAGACTCTAGATTCCAATTGCTGACAACACATTCGGCCCAACCCCAAAAAAAAGGAGCAAAAAAAATCTCACGATCCTTGGCAAGCTTAGGTACCTACGAGTGGCGGCGGGTGGGGCCGACAAAGACGCCAGCCATGCCTCACTCCTCAGACTCGGCTCTAAATTTATTCGTAACACTAACACGTTGATGATGATCGCTTGCTTGCTTGCTTGAAACCACGCACAGCACATTTCTTCTCTCTTGCATTTAACTTACTTAACTTCCTTCCCACAGGGTATCCCAGCGCCATGGAACGGATGGCCAAACAGAAACAGAAAAAACGCCATGAATGCACGCAACCTGGAGCGGGAATTCCGAATCAGGTCCTCTCCTTCTCTCTCAAAACCGCTTCCCCCCTCCCTCCTTGACATGGCTTGCTTAATGAAAAATCAATGCAGGAAGCAGCAAAAAGAATCCCCCTCAATCCCTCTTTCCCCACTCTCAACGACATGTATGTGGTGAAAAAAATTAACTAATAGTCCGTGAAAAAAAGTGCGGGGAAATAAACATTATTTTAGTACCTCCGCTCGTAACCGTTCCCATAGTCGCCAGGAGAATGCGGCAAGGGTTCCTGCCTACCATGACACGTAGATCTTGCAACAAGTCTCCGTCGTATGCCAAGCCGAGGTCCCAGGTTCAAGTCATTGTGCATCGAGCTCACTCACCGAAATGTCCGAGATTTATTTCCATGACTAAGGTTCCTTCCAAGCGTCATGCAGCCCATCCCGGAGCTGTCCATTGATGGTTTTTGCGGAGGCGGACGACGGTTCACTTGCTGAGGGATTGTGTGGAGAGGCGCCTCGTGCCGGCAAATAGCAATCCTGCCCTGCCCACGCGATTCCTCACCAATTATCCCATCTTGGTGTGGATGATGTCCGGATTCTCTTGCCATTCGTCCTTTTCAACCCACATCTGCTTCCACGTTAGCGCTTCATCTAACGCGTCCCTGTCGATGATGAGAGACTGACCTTTTTGAACGTGCTCAGGCCAGCCAGAATGCTGCCGCCCGTCCACGTGGTGTATATTCGCTCAGGAGGTGCCAATATCTTAATGCGCATGTCCTTCACCGCCAGACGTTGCACCTCGTTCAATAACCTACTACCAAAACCTTTAGTCAACGTGGATCCACCCGACAGAACAATGTTGCCGTATAGCGCCTTTCGCAAGTCCATGTCTGCTCTCTGGATAGCTTCCACGACGATTTGGTGTACACCGGGGTACTCTAGTCCGATGAGCTCGGGATTGAACAGGATTTCCGGTGCCCGGAATCTCTCAGCGCCAATCTAAAAATGACATCGTCAGCATTTCAACATCGGCGAGTTTCATGACGAAAGGCTCGCTCACCTTGAGTGTCTGTCCGTCTGGCAATGTGTACTCCATAGTCTTGCTGTCCACTCTGGTACCCGACCATTCCTTCTCCTCCTTGATGGGATCCAACGCCACATAACTTGTCTGCTCCTTGATTTGTCTGACCGTCTCCTTCTCCGCACTTGTGTGAAACACCCGTCCAGTTTTCCTTAGCAATTGCTGCAGATGCTCCGTAACGTCTCTGCCAGCCACGTCTATCCGCCTGATGCTGTTGTTGATGGCAAACCCCTCGTAAACCGGCACGGCGTGTGACACACCATCTCCAGAGTCTAGAACCAAGCCCGTCACCTTGCCTGAAGCGTATAGAGATAGGACGGCCTGTACGGAGGAATACATAGCGGGGACATTGAAAGTCTCGAATAAGATCTGAGCAGCCGTATCACGATTCTGACGAGGATTCAAGGGAGGTTCAGTGAGGAGGACGGGATGCTGCTCAACCCATTAGCCATGAATCCCCAAAACCTCCATACCACCCACATCCCACATCCCAAACCCAACAAAAAGCAAAAGTAAAAAGAAAGACCACACAAAACTCACATCCTCACTAACAGTCTTCAACTCCTCCGTATAAACATACTGCCATATCCTCTCCATATCATCCCAATCCGTCACAATCCCATGCTCCAACGGATAATTAATCTTAAACAACCCCCTATACTGCTGCGCCTGCGGTCCAATAAACACGTCCCCCTCCAACGCCCCCGCCATTGTCCGCACATGTTTCGGCCGTCCCACAAACGACGGGAAGTAGCATTTCGGCACGTCCTGCCCGGCGAATCCGGCTCGGATGGTCCCGCTGCCGTTGTCCAGGACAATCGGCGCGTTGTGCAGTCGGGAGCCCATTGTGAGGGCTGCTTGTGTGGGTGAGGGGGTTTGGGTTTGGTAGGGCGGTGGTATGGGTGTTTGAGGACGTCGTTGGGTGGGTGCGGTTGAGGACGTGGGTTTGGCGTTGCTGTCTTTTTGGTGATTTCGAGGTCGCGTTGTATGCCAAGCGTTTTTTGGACGCGGGACGAGTGGCAGGGATTATGGGTCACGTGGGCCAAGAGGTTGGTCTTGGTTGAGATGACTATTGTAATGTCAATCTTGTTTACTGGAATGAATGATAATAAAATTTCAGATACAATGTTTGTGTCTAAAGATATTCAATCTCACATCAAAATCACTTGCAATAAAATCGACGAATGTATACCAATTGTCCAGACTATTCGCAATCAAGTCCTATATAAGCCTGAATCTTATATCTATTGGAGCGGGGAAGATCTCTTTTTTTAATGCTATAACCTTTATATAATACGCTCTTTGGTAAGTATATTATAGATAATAGGTATAGTATTTAGAATAAAGGATTTTAGTTGAGATTATGACTATTAGATATAAAGGAAATATGTAAGGTAAATATTACCATGAAGAACATATCAACTTCCTAGTTGAAAACAATTAGAAGTGAAGGAACTCTTTGTAATTAACCTTGACATAATAGATATTATCTACTCTTATATAAAATAGAACTCCACTAGAATACCTTTTGCCCCGTCACTATAAGTTAGCACTAATAATACAACTTAAAATTTACCATGAACCATCCAGTCACGTCCACCTCAATCACCTCCTCACCTCCTCACCTCCTCACCTCTCTCAACCTAACCTCCAACCCCTCCTTCTCCCAAAAAATAAACGACTTCTGCCTACCCCAATCCCACCTCTCCCCAACCAACTCCACATCAAACGCAAAAAGCAACCTTGCCAACACCAATCTCACCTCGGCATAAGCAAGCTTCATACCAATACAACTATGCCGTCCCACATTGAAAGGCTGGAAAGCAGCCATGTTGTCTTTACCATTCGAACGGATGAATCGTTCGGGGATGAAGGAGTTTGGATACTCGAAGTTGTGTGCGGAGCGGTAGGCAGCGAATTGGTTGAAGGCGACGTAGGTCTGTGTGGTATTGGTTTAGAGAGGATGGGGAAGGGGGGTTGTAAGATGGTGGACTTACGCCTTCGGATACTCGTTGTCCGCAGACGGTTTCTCCGCCTTTGGGTGTCACTCTTGGTATGCCGATTACGGTGGGTGGACACAGTCGCATTCCTTCGCTGATGACTACGTTCATGTATTGTAGGTTCCCGGTTGTTGCGATCGTGATGTCACTCTCTTGTTTGAAGGCATTTCGGATTTCTTCTACGAGTTTATGCATCGCCCCGGGGTTCTGGAGTAAGAGTCGCACGATGGCAGCCAGAGTGCCAGCTGTGGTCTCACTTCCAGCAAAGATGAGAATCGTCATGTTGATTTCCCATTCTTCAGGTGTTAGAGTTGCTTTCTCGTAGCTGTACTTTTTGGTTGCAGTGACGAAATCCGGTCGATCTATATCAAGAGCCAATCGCTTCTGACATTTGGTTCGACTCATTGCCTTGTGTTCTAGCTGGCGCTGCATGATGCGTTTGGGAAGAAGGTATCGGAGGAGTCTGTGAAAGGGAGGATATACATTGAAGGTCGAGATGAGAGCTAATCCCTTTCCGAAGTCATGAGCGATTTCCACCCATTGATGAGCTTTGCCGTTCTTGACACAATCGAACGATTCGCCGAAGGAGAGGTCGCCGGAAATATCGAAAGTTAGGAAGTCGAACCATTGGACAAGGTCAATAGTAGACTTTTGGCCGAGTTTGCTAAGACGCCTCAACTGCTGAACCCATAACTCGGTATATCTTTCTATAACGGGTGCTTGTTCTTTTAAGCTCTTTTCGCTAAAAGCTTGGGAAAATGACTTGCGGAACCGTGCATGGGATTCTTCATGCCATCCCATTATAGAATGGGGATCACCCGGTCCTTCTTTTTTAAACCAAGTGCGATTCCGCTCGAAAATCGGATGGCCTGGACGGTTTGAATAGATATCCCTCCAAGCTGCCGCATCAATGTATGACAATTCGTTCGGGGCGATTCTTACGACTGGACCGTACTTGTCGTGATATACCTTCATACGGCGATGAAGTTCCCCATGCTGCATGGCGATGACATAGGGAAGTCGGAACGCTCTCCAGAAGAATGGACCGGGGTATTGACGTAAAGGATGAAAGAAGACATTGTAGAATGCGTATGTAAAGATAGACTAAAATGGAATTCACTCAGTGTTTGCTCTACGAGATAGGACACAATACCTACCAGGAACAGCAATGCAGCAATCTGGGCTAGCGCTACGGCATTGCGGTGATGTGTAGCCAATGCGGCCATGCCAACGAGCACTTCATTTGTGTGATCCAAATTGGAAGCCATGTTGAAGCGATCGATGCATGCGTATGTATTGTCGAAATGCTGATATCCCCGCACTGCTATAAATAGGCGAGATTTACGACGAACGATTCATTGGTTCTGGAAGATCCTCGCAGTAAAGGTGCATATTCTCTTCAATGAACGGGGGTTCAAGTTCAAGATGGAGACTTCTGGATAGGGCACTGGATTGCTTATATTGATCGTTTTGCGTAGCAACCTATTTGCGAGGCTGTAAGACCTAGACTGATAAGTCTATACAAATATGGTCATTAATGCTCGAGACATATCTGATTGAGTAAGGTTGCGAATCGAACGACCATTGAGGTTGAAGGTTGAGAGATGGGTGGTTGAAGCGCTGACGCAAACGAGGAAATAGCGCGTAAGCATCGCAAGCTAGACCTATTCAGGGTACCTAGGTATGCATGTACAAGTAAGCTGATCGCCATGAAGTGGTGAATAGATTTCAGACTTCTGGACGTCATATCTAAATCTACAAGTAAAGCTGGCATGCTTTGAATTGGAAGATTAGGGATATTGTATTGTCATGGGGAGTCCATTAGCCGGCATTGCATAATGCATCAGTATGCCGAATGTACTTGAAATACATTAATGCAAACATCTGCTTTCCACGGACACGTCTGATGCAGAGAGTCTCAATGGAAGAATAACCAACCAAGATGGGTTGCGTGGCTGTCAACCAACGGTGGAGTATGCATGTACGCAGACATTGAATGGGCCAGGATGGACCCCCAAAAAATTGAACATTTCCATACCTACAGAACGATGCATGGAAATACGATGCTGGCTTGAAGAGGTGGAGATGGGGAGGTGGAGTAGAGCAGTCGGTAGTCTTATCACGGGCCTAGAAGGCGTGGTGTTGGTCCAGTGAGATTGGGCAAGCGTCCAGTTGTGGATCTTGGGCTTAGCAGTCATGGCTGAGCGACGAGAACGACTCCACCAACACATATCCCTTCTTAGATCGATTCCAACGCTGTACGAACCAAACCGTGTCTAGACAGCCCGATATGAGCAGGAACAGAGGATGGAATAAAGTGCAAAGCTAGAAGCTTCGGTTGATGGCCGATGGACCATGCTTTCTGGAGGATCACCAACCGCACGTGCAGTGTCAAAGCATATGGCAGAAGGTGGGCAAAGCTGTGATAAACGTCGAATCAAAGCGCAATCACATTCAGGAGCTCATCTCTTCGGCTTATCGGTTACAGGTGCTCGAAGACGGTCGCGTAAGGTGGCACAGAGTCGCGAACAGGAGGAACGCGAGTTTGAGGAGTGCTCCATGCTGTCAGACTGCTGCGCGGCGTCATCACAGTTCCTGAGGCTCGAAGGAACGTTGGCCTTCTCCAGAAACGGGTTCTCGTGGCTCTCAAGCGGCGTATTTAGTGAGGTTGCTCCTGTGCCTGTCTCAGAATCTGCGACCGTGCCTCTTGAAACGGTCTGGTCGTTTTTCCCTCTGCTAGACGAGAGTTTCAAAACGCTGTGGTTCTGACACTTCCTTCAACCCTCTCAATAACATGGCAAGAAGTGAACGAGAGAGGGATTCGGATGGAAGAGGTCGTCGTTTCGTTGACGGGTGGCAGAAAGCCTTCGCCGGAAAGTCGATGGAGGGCTTGCAGTAGCGTGCAGGCAGACAGTCGAGGCAAAAAAGCCAATGGCGCTTCGAGAGATGGAGCTGGGAAAATAAGGTCATTGTTGCAGCTGGCAAATGACCCAATATTTTCCCTCTTCGTCCGTCCCGGCCTCTGCCACAAAGGGAAGGCAGCTCTCACGCGCGTTCAATTGAGCGACCCTCGACGGCCAGCGAACCTTCAGCAAAGCGAGTAAACCACTACACACTCACCGGTGTCCTCCCACGGCATTGCTACACAGCAGCAGGCTCGAATGGTGCAAGGGACACAATGAACTGGCAAAGAGGCGGGCACTGGTCGAGCAAAAACAAAGGGCTGTGTGTGTGCGTGTGTGTGTGTGCCTCCGTTGTCCCTTGTCCCTCGTCCCTTGCCCTTGTTCGGTTCCCTTGTCGTCTCTGTCCAACATGCCGCCATCCCCAATCTCGTTTGGCATCCGATGGCGTTGCGCGATTAATTTACTCACATTCCATCTCGAAGCGGGGTATTTGCCAACAAAGACACCCACAACCATGGCCGATAGCAGCTGCATTAGCTTCATTTCCGGCCCGTGTTGGGTCATTTTGGCTGCTTTCTGGGAATCAACCCGAAGCCCAGACCGCGACCAACCCCGCGAACAATTACATTCACCCAGCCGTTTCAAGCCATGACCTCCTCCCGGCCACTTTGTCTTCCCCCAGCCCTCGCGATGCAGGTACCGGCAACTGAGGGTCGTGCTGTTTGAGATCGTCGTCTCCAGCTATGGCCATGTGAAACTATGAGGGGAGAAGAATTGGCCATATTCCTTCTCTTCTTGCTGATGAACGTAGGTGTAGCTGCAGAGAGCGGCTCCAACATTTAGTTGCGCAGCTTGTACGAATAGGGCGTCTACACGATGTGGAGGGCGCGGCTCAGTCAATCAGGCGCTTTGCTGGTAGTCGCCAGGCTGTCCCATGCTCCGATCCACCTGCCCTGCCTGCCTGCGGCCTGCCCTCCGGCACTGATCTTAGCCTCCTTCCCGGCCGCCGTATCAAAACCCCTGCTGGTCGAATAAGCTCTTCTGTGCCTTGGCTCCAGTCCCGTTTCAGGGCAAGCTCATCTCGTCGACCATACCCGCCAGGCCGGGAAATGTTGGTGAGATAGATTTAGAACCGTTGCACCTTCTGCACCTCGCTTCAAGCATGCTGGTCCAGCTCTTGGTCGGGTGCATGGTCCTCGTCCAGGGTGGCTATCGGTGGCTACAGCATGGTTACTTACTTCGGGGCCTATAAGTCTGCAGGTTATCCTTCACCCACCTCGTGTGGGGAGTACCAAGGTCTTTCAATACTTTGAGCAAACTACGAGGCTCTGTCTATTCTACTTTCTCTAGGTTGCCTCATATACTTGCTCGAGTCACTGTTCTGTGCTCTCTTGTCTTCCCTTTCCTCTTCATACGTTTCTCTCTACGCGCTTCTATGCGGACCGGCTCCGCTCCCCGACCAAGATAAACTCCACGTCTCTCTGTCAATCGCATATTCTCTATCCATAAAACTCTTTCAACATGTTCTGGAGAACAGTCAAGGTTGCCGTCGTGGCGATCAGCGTTCTTACGGTCCCCATCACTGCCGCCCCATATGGAAACCCTACACCGAGCTCAACAGTACTATCGCGTCTCACCATGCCCAGTTCTACTCTTCCAGCTCCTGAAGGCCTGGAACTGAAATTTGTTGGTCTTGGTATCGGGACTCAGAACTACACCTGCACTGCTAACGGCAGTGCTGTACCCGCAGCTAACGGTGCGCTTGGTATGTCACTTCGAAGCCATGATCGAATGAATCAACATTAACGATTGACCAGCAACTCTCTACGATCTTGGAACTCGATTAAACACCGATCCTCTCGCATCATGGAAGATTAACACCATCTCTGGGCTTGCGCTCTCTCTATCCACCTTCCCACACCTCCTGGATTTCTACCTTCAATCTCAAGGCTACTTCAAGATACTCGGGAACCACTTCTTCAATGCAGCCAACGTCCCAACATTCAGCCTCTTCAACATTCTACCTCTACCATTCCCTCAGGTCAATGCCAAAAAGAACGCAACCATGGCCGCTCCATCTTACGCTTGCCCGGGGACCAAAAACGAGGGTGCAGTGCCATGGCTGTATCTGACCGACAACGGTGGCAGCCAAGGCGGAGTCAACACCGTATACCGACTTGAGACGGCTGGCGGTCAGGCCCCAGCAACTTGCAGCGGCATGGAAACAAGCTTCACGGTACCCTACGCGGCCCAGTACTGGGTGTATGGACCCAAATGAACTAAGCGCTTGCGTGCGTAATAACGGACGATCTAAGTACCACCATACACGACAACGGAGATTTCATCAAAAGGCAAAGGGCATACAAGGGTGTACGACATGTGACACGACGAGGGGACCAGTGTCGCAATAAATAACCATGACGGCGGTTAAAAAGCTTATGGGGGTTCACGGGGCGCAAGGTTTTGACATTAAGGCATTATAATTTTTCCTTCGTTTCTCCTTCTTTCTTTCTTTTCTATTTTCTGGCATTTCCGCATTATACCTTGGCGTCGCTCTCTTGGATGGGTTTGGATATAGGCTGGGATGGGATGGGATAGTATCAAGGTGGGCGGTCGGCTTCATGCTTCGCGATCGATAAACATTTGTATATAAATAGACGCCTTTAATCTTGACACACTGAAACGAAACGAGAATTATCTATTCCTTACTACCATTTTTTCTACACTGAATGTGACCTTAGATCTACTTACTCCACCTCTCAACCATCTAAAATAAATCTATCTATCATAATCCTTACCTGGATTTCACCTTCTTAACCTAGTAACCTTAAACCGTACCAAAACAAACCAGACCCTCCTTCCATCAGCCTCATCCCAAACACCCATCTCTTCACCACCCGCCAAGGACCCACATCATTCATGCATAAAACCACATGCACAAAATATCAAGCGCTAATAGCTTCCTAATCATTCCTCACGTTAGACCCCTGATATCAAATACTCGATCAAGAATCCCCGCTTTTGTAAAATACAAATCGCATTTCATAAGTATCGCCTTCTTAGTTTCTATGATTATAAGGGAATTGGAAAATAGGATGTTGTCATGTTTTTCGGGTTTAGCTCGGAGCTAGGGATAGGTTACATAGCTTATGAATGTTTTTAATGCGATGATGGAGTTTGTTTAAAGAGGAAGAGAGATGTATGGCATTTTCTAGAAATCTGGCGGGGGGGTTTTCTGGGAGAGGGCACGGGATTGCGTAAGTTTGTTGCATGGTGTAGAGGGCGAAGGGAAAGGTTAGACGGGTTTCTATGTTCTAAGCGCCCGGGTCGTGGGTGTGTAGTGGTGGTGGGTAGGGTACGGAGCGCGTACAAATGGGTCTAATCAGTGGGAGAAATGTTTAGCATACCTGGGTTTCTCTTCTATGAGATAGATGGATGGATGGATGGGTTGGGAGATCTGTGTGTGGTGAGAGTTGGGAGTTGGGAGTACTGTACTTTGAAGTACGGTGGAAATTTGTGATGTGGTGTGTTTCACTGGCTCGTACATATTTACCTAGCTACCAACGTACATCCTAAAAGCTATGTCACTACAATGCGCAACACCTCCTCAAGACCACATCCTCCATACCCTCCCATATCACGACCAGTATGTACAACCTACACGCAAACCTCAAACCTAATACACCTAAGCGACTCGCGACTCAAATAAAGCCAAGATACTAACCTTGAGGCTGTGGACGGAGTATAGACACAAGCGGGTAAGGAACGGGACGGCGCGAGGGAAGCGAACGAGTGAGCGAGCGAACCATTCACTCATTCACTCGGTCGCTCGCTAGCTTACCTAGTCTGGCTGAACAGATGAACTCGGGAACTATGAAGCTTACCCTGGCTTACAATACTAAACGAGGTTAAATCATATCGAGAGGCTGGACGGGGACCGAATTTCTGGAATTTGTGGCAAGCGAGCGCTTGCGTAATTTTGGAGGGACGAGGGGGAGATGAGGGGACGGGGGGGTTGATTGGTTGGTTTTTGGGGAGGAGGGGGTATGAAAAGTTAAGTTAATTATGCGCTCGATGCATGGATTTAGTGGGTTTAGTCGAGGAGGGCGAGGGATCTAGAAATAATTTTGTGAGTAGTTCTGTTTATAATGTTAATGAATTAATTTGGGGTCTTTTGCATGGTTGGGTTTGGGATGGATGCATGCATGCGAATATATTTCTCCCGAGACGCTTCAAAAATGTTATTTTGGTAAAGTTGATGGGGATAAGGTGGTTGGTTTTATGTCGCTGTATTCGTACAAAGGATCTTCTTGATGTTTGAGGCATGGGATGACTGTATTCCGGGGACTTTGAGAATATCTGTACTTCGTGAAGCTGAGTGGTGTTAGGTTCTACTCTGTACCTTGAACAAAAGAATCACCTCTGCTGCTCTTAAGCTGAGCTCTGTTCTACGTATTAGAGCAAACTCATCAATCAAAAAAGCCCAATTCGATAATAAATCGATATTCCGTGATAGAAAGGAGTGAATGATTGGTGGCTTGGTAGCATAGCTAGGCTAGCTAACAGACGGATGAAAGTAGGACCGATAAAAGAAAGGTGCACGATCGTTGCGAAGGATGACTACACACCAGTTCTCCCCTCAAGGGTATTATCCCTACAACGCTCGCGACGGCTTCTTTTTCGTCGTTTGAGCTCTTTTTGAGATGCTTGTTGTTTTTTGAACCCTTTATGGTGGATTGGACCGCCCGTTCCTACGTTCAGGGGTGAAAATGACTCTCGGCCGACCTGCTTGCTTCACGCATTCCATCGCTGTTCAAGCTCTGTCGATACACGCGCGACGTAATGCGGTCGTCAAGATTGTTGTTCGATAGCTCTAGTATTTATTCGATCGATCCGATGTTCAGACCGTGTCGTTCCGAGTCGAGAGCTGCGTCCAATTTGACCTCGAGTCCATTCGATCCTCTACCTAACCCGACTATGAAAAATCCGATCCAGTTTAGGAAAGATTATAAAGGGGGTAGATAAGATGATGGTGCTTTGCGAGCAAAGCCGTCGACGTATGGCAGCATAGCCTCGATATATTCAAGGTTGATGGAGTCGCGGATTACCATCACCTTTCTGGTTGGAAGGATATCAAGATTATCGGGCTTTGTTGACCGAAAGCACATTTCGCGGATAGATATGGTGACAAGATCAGGTTTCTTGCAGGCGTGAATGGATTGAAAAGTTTAACATAGGCAAATGAGGGAATTTGGTATATCACCAGAAGGTTCGTTTTTTTTAAGTCTGTTTTCTAAACTACTATGGCATATCATGTATTGGATAGTTTAGAGGTAAGTATTTCAAGTTCTTTCTTGTCCTCATCACTTTCATTGTCATGGGTGGTCGTGTGTTTCGTCTCAAAACACCAAGGCAAAAAAAAAAGTCAACACCACAACACGACGCGTTTTTCTCCCATAACAAATCGCAAAAAAAAAGCCATAAAAAAGAACAACATCCTGGAAAATAAAAATAAATTGGCAAAACTTAAGCGCCTCCCAGCTCTTCACCCCCCGGATTGTGCGTCTACTTTGTCGATAAAAGTGATGGCGGTTCAACAAGGGGATCGAACTGAGAGACATCGCCCAAGTCAAACTGTACTTGGGGTCATTGCAGCTTAAGAAATGGTAAGTGCCGTGCTTAGGCGTGGAGACACTTAAGGAATCCAGGGCTAAACCAACCGGCCGCTGTACCATTTTTTGTTAAAATAGGGGAGATTTTGCAAAAATATATAGGCGTATTGGGGGCCCTTCGGTCACGCGATCGCGTCTCACTGTGAGGCATGTGACGTCACGCTGTTATGAGCCCGTTCCCACGCGTCTCGCCTGGTAGCTGCACTGTGGTGAGGCTAGTGTTTGGCCTACGGGCTGGGACTGCGGCAGTTTCTGCTCTCAGGTGCAATTATATGTGGCTCGGTTACGCTCATTCTTCGTATTCTGAGTTTCCTTCAAGATGCAGACAAAGAAATCACAGCCACCAAATCTTTCATGAGACAGTTCCGATTCAAATTCAAAGAATCTCATCTATTCCCAACGCCCCCTTTTCTTTCAGCCTTTTTCCTTCAATGAGTCAACAAAGACCTCTTAGACACTTCGAAACGTCAAAGCGAGACAAGGCTATTGTCACTTTCGACAATAGAATATATTAGCATGGCCCTTACCTCTCACTTCCCCATTTCATAGACTTAAATTTTTCTCTCAAATTTATCGTTTTGCGCTGGCGCGTACTTTACACTCTGCATCCAAGTTTCATACTATATTCTATCTATCTTCCTTAATCAATAATTACATACTACCCAACCAAATCTTCAACAATGGCAAGGGGCAGTAACCGTGGCGGAGGCGCAAGTTTCCATATCAGACGCAACCAAAATGGCCAACAAGGTCAAGAACGTAAACAATTGTGCAAAAACTGCGGCGAAAACAACACTCATAACACCCGCAACTGCAAGAAGAACCCGAACGGTGGAGGCACCACAAGCAATAGAGGTGGTATCCAGAAGGCTCAAGGCGGAAGGGTCACCGGCAAGATATGCTCGAACTGCGGTAAACAAGGTCACAAAGCCCATGATTGCAACTCCAAAAAGGTCCCGGAGAGCTTGCGCTGCTCTTGTGGTAATCACTACCATACCCGCGATCAATGCCCTTGGGATGGTATTTCAGGACCGCATACCAGAACTGAGGCGCTTAATGGATTAATCTGCCAGTGGTGTAAGAATGAGGGCTCTGGTGACCATGCCATCCATGAATGTAAGAATCTCGAGAAGTTCCGTGAGGCTTGCATGAAGGCTATCATGCAGTGTCATGATCGTCTTGGATGGTGTTGGCATTGCAGCTCCGAACATCACATGACGAAGGCGTGTCCTAAGAACACTGCCGTCCAATACAACAAGTCCAAATGGGAGTTCGAAATCAATGGCCTTATAGACGAGTGGGCAAAGCAAGAGCATTCACGACCTAGAGATCCTGTCCGTGAGATCGATGAGGATTATGATGACATGGAACCTCTCTCACCCGTCATGATCGCCCCGCAACACGCACCCAAATTCTGCATCTACTGCCAGAAATTCGGACACGTTGCCGACGCCACCAATTGCGATACTTCAGACTTCAACAATCGATGCCCGCAGAATTACAAGGCTCAGGTACATCACCCTCCTGCAGCGAAGAAGGTATTCAGTTTCAGTTCGCCTACCACAGGAGCTGCAAGCGGTTCCAACGAAAACATGCACAACCCCGACGAATCCACCTTCAGCTATCCCTGCGAGTCCTGCGGCAGGAACGTAGCCTTCGCCAAGAACCCTCCCAAATGGTCCTTAACCATGTGCACCCACTGCAAAGTCCTGAACAAGCACCCCCAACACCGCCAAGTCCCAGACAAAAACGACGCCATGGCCAAACTCGCTCAATCCACAAACGAAGCCTACAAATTCCTAGCCCTAACCGCAATGATGCCAAACCGCAAGTTCAACACAGACGCCATTTCCAAACCCCTCCTCCAATCCCTCGGCTTCAGCGACTTCGAAAAGTTCCTCGCCCCTGAACCAACCGACCCAGCCAAAATGCGTCGACCCTCCGACGACCTCGACTTTCTGATCCTGCACAAATTCCCTGACGAACGCCCGCTCATCCCATTAAACCGCAGGCCCCTCGCTCCCAATCATACCTTCAACCACGCAACGAATCATCAGACGTATTTCCCTGCTGTGCGGGGCTACCTCAGTGAGGACGATCTGCGAATCCAGAATGATGCAGACGCATTGGTTAATAGAGCGGGACCCCAGGGTCTGGTCCTCAGATGCGCGAGATGCGATACGCATGCTAATGTGTTTGATATCCAGGGGGATGTCGTTATGTGTCATACGGATATGGCGAATCAGGCGGGGTATGGGGAGGGGGTTTTTGGGTGGTCTGGGGTGTCGAATTCGAGTGTTTGTGCGTGTAAGACTTTGATTGGGGAGGTTTGTGTGCCGGAGTGGGTGAGGATGTGAGGGGTGGTGGGTAAGTTTGGATATATCTTCTTTGTTTAATCGAGTTTTCTTCCTCGTTTTGATTTTTTGATTTTTGGTTTCGCTGATGTTGATAGTTGCATCTTTCTCTCCCTCCTTCCTTCTTGTTTTCTAGTACTTCGGCGTGGCATTTTTTGGATAATCTGAAAGCATGTTGTAGGATTATAATTAACATATAAATTTCGTATCTGGTGTTTGCTTCTGATGTGAATAACCCCTGAACTACTTGAGTCAACATACCATCACTAACCCACCACATGATCGAACAACAAAATACCCGTCCTCTAACCCCCCCCAATTAATCTAACATTTATCCAGTCATATTTCAAATCCATATCTCACGCACAAGCAAAAACATAAACAATTTAATTCGTAAAAGCTACTACCACTCACACTCATCCACATACCCCTATTACCAAAACACTTCAAACACCCACACTCACACTTTGCAAAAAGAACACTTCTCGAAAAGATAGCTCCACTATCAACCAACCCCGCC
>AJFL01001456.1:0-18619 GCA_000467735.1 Rhytidhysteron rufulum CBS 306.38
CCATGTCACGTTTCGACAGCTATTTCAATACCCTACCGACGCCCGCACCTTAGCTTTCAGATCTGCCATCTTCGACGTTACTGCCATATCCTTCCCTTCCGTTTCCGAGTAGTACACGCGTTAACCCCGGTCGCATTTGCGACTCCACCCACTTCGCAACAGCAGAAGACGTAGATTGCAAAACGTGACACCATGTCAACCGCTACGAATAATCAAATCGCTCAACTTGCGATACCTCCTGACGCCATGGAGCTCGGCTCCGATTACGGTCAAAATGACGACTTCGTCATCGATGTAGACTTTGATGATGGTGACAAGGACGTTGTGATCGAGGATGTCAGGACAGACAGCGGCACCGATCCCCATGCACAGGAGGATGATCTCATGATCGACGAGGTCACTGGTGCCACTCATGACCAGCTCCCGAACAACGATCAACACATGGAGGACGAGATCAACTGGGATGACGAGGATGTCCCAGACGCCACACAGGAGGGCCCGGAGCCCGAAAAGCAGCAGATTCTAGATGAGGATATCATCGACTATTCCGACGACGAGTATATTCAAGAAGCCCCCGAGAAACCAAGCCAAACGCCAAGTAGTAAATCGGTTACCAATCCGGCTGATAGCCCTGCTGCCACCGAGGACAAGGCAACACCTGATGGCGGTATTCAGCTGAGCGCTAGTATTGAGCATAAAGAACCCACTCCAGATGTTGCCAAGGACTCGACGTTGACTGAAGAGCCTAATACTGTGGTTCTTGAGCTAGAACAATCGAATGAGACCAATATTAATGCAGGTGATCAGAATGCTGAATCCAGCGCCACTGCCGAACAGAATTTGCCCCGCACCTTGCATCCTGTTATTTTGTATTGGGGCTCGGATAGTTTATACTTATTTTCTCATGAAGATGTTGGGGGGTTTGTTGACGACACATCCGTTGCATATGAGACACTAGATTCTCTGTTGAAAGTCTTGCGAGAGGCTCTAGGGGAAGAAATCAACGAGGATGATGAACTTATCCTTGACTTCTACAAGCTGGGTCTAGTTGTTGGTGAGGTAAGTGCATTAGTCCAACAACTGCGCAAGAGTTTATGCTAATTTTACCTAGGACTCCGTTCACTGTAGGAGCACTAATCTCTCCAACATCCTCGATGTTTTCACCCTTCTCCACCAACAAGACAACGTTGACGTCCCGGAACCCTGCGAAATCGAAATGAGAAAGACCCCCAGATTCTCAAGTCGTTTGGAAAAATTAACCCTAGCTGCTACGGAGGGCAAGGGCATGTCTGAACTAACGTTTCTTCCAACGCCTCAAGATGATGGTGCTGATTATTATGACAATGATAACGAAGACTTCCAGCACGAGAACGGTCAAGATTATGAAGGTGGTGACCAGAATAACGAGGACGAATATTCTGAGCATACAGTAGAGAACAAGGAAGGCGATGTGCAAAATGACGCCAAAGTTGAAAAGGCAACTAACGACACCCGTCAACAAGAATCTGAACCTGACCCGAAGGTCTCTGATGTTCCCAGTACCGTACCAACCGAATCGGAGTCTAAAGAATCGGATCCCAACAACGATTCCGAAGCCAAGGCTGAAGTTTCTATCGAAGAAATACAACCTACGGCAACGATTCAGGAAGAAAAGGCAACGCCTTCGACAACTCAGCATATTAACAATGATGATGACTTGATTGAGTATAGTGATGATGAAGAGCCAACTCAACAGGAGACGTCCAACCGTGGTGCGTCGGATCATTCGTCTGGTTCTTCCACGCTCAAAGGAGATCGAACTGATCCCCGCATTTTGCCTGAATCGATCCTGGTTGGCGATGATGACCGTCAAGTTTCGGATAAATCGAATGATAGTGCCTATATCCAAACTGGAGACTATTCGGAGCAAGATGGACAGGAATACAACGAGGATTATACAAAATTTGAGGGCGAAGAACAGTACGGGTATCAGCAGTACGAACAAGAAGGACATCGCGAACAGAACGATGAATACGAACAGCAGGAAGACGATCACGATTACCATCCACCCGACGAACAACAGAGCACCCAATACGATCGACAAGAGGATCAATACGGCGAATCCCAGAGCGGCCCCTACGAGCACGGAGACGACCAATACGACGAAAACGCATACGACCACGACGATCAAGTCTACGGACAGTACGGAGAACACGAGAGCGGTCACTATGAGCAGGAAGAAGGCACCCAATATGAAGAACAAGATTATGGTGGACCTGTCTCTACTGCTGAAAAGTACGGTCATGATGGTTCATTTGCCCCTGCCGATGAAAATCAAGATCCAGGAGCTTCGTATGAGTATGACGGAGAGTATGGAACTTCTGGCGAAGTTGAACATGACTATGCTGAGGGAGAGCATGTCAGTACGAAGCAAGGCAGTGATCATGAGAGCTATGACTACACTGTAGATGAGCATGGTCCTACCAATCAAAGCAGCAGTCATGACAATTTTGACTACGTTGAGGAAGAACATGGCGCTACCGACCAAGATGATGGCCATGATGGCTTAGACTTCCCGGAAGCATCAAATGATGCTATCGAGCTTGAATCTGCAAGCGGTCCTGATGCGGACGGACAAACCAAAGCAGATGATGGTCACGATTCAGATTACATCGGCTACAGCAGCGACGAGGAGGATGTCCAAACTCTTCCGGTACACCCCTCCGAGGCCGTTCCAGCAGAGGAGAGCAAGAAGCGCTCCCGCGACGAACAAGACGACGGGACGGAGAACAGCGGGGGTGTTCAAGGTCAATCCCGACCATACTGCAGCCCAAGAACATCGACCGACTCCCCACCAGACGCCAAGCGCGTCAAATCTCACTGATTGTGGTCTTGACAGTTTCGATTTCGATTTTTGGTAGATTACATTTACTAACCGCCCCATTTTCATTGGACATTTTTACTCATCTGGCCATTTTTTAGGACATTATTTTAGCTTTACCAGGGCCTCGGTCTTGCTCTTCAGAAGCTAGTTCAAGAATATCGATATCGATACTGCTGACACGCTATTTAGTTCACTTTACAATACAAGGGCAGGGTCGAACGCATGGTTATCAGATCTTTAATCACGGTAAGTCAGTCATATACAAGGATGAGCGTAGTGTTTGCCCCTGCCCTTACTATCCTAAAATACGGCGTTGTCTTTTGTTTGCCGTCTCAAGGCGTTGGCGGGTTGTGGAGAGAACCATGTATGATGTTGCATCTGGAATGGGTATGGCGTTCAGAGGAGTATGGAGTATGGAGCATGGAGATGGAATAGGACAGGATCCAAGAGGACACCCATGTTGCCATCCAGGGCGAATACTGGATGTCCTTTTTGCTAGCAGTGGCAGACTGGACAAGCACGGCGTTGGCAGGTAACAAATACCCCCCTTTGTATAACAAGAAATGCAACTTCCATTCCCCCCCAACCATGGGCAGGTGCTTGTGCAAATTGTGAAGATGGCTTCCAAGGTTGGTTGTTGGTGGTTAGTGTGGGAAGAGCGCCCAGGTACCAGGTAGTTGAAACGAGGATTGTGGCTTGTAGAGAACGCGTGTAATTTGACGACTACGTGCGGGTCTCGGGCTCGGTTCTATTGACTGAACAAAAGAATACGCAGCCCAGACGGGAGGAGGATGGTGATGACTGATCTGATTTAAGTGGATAAAAATATCAACGTAGGCTCAGCTGGCTCGTAAAGTATAGGATTACTACGATTACTACGATTACTGTGCATCCAGACACGACGTTACAGCAGGCTGGCGATCAGCAGATTGCGCGAGCGAGATGCATGGGGGAGCGGCATGGATGTGCCTGATTTGATGCGACAGCGGCCGCGGTCAGGCCAGCCAGCCCACATTGAGCCAGATGGGCGCTAGCCTGCCACGGGGAGCGCAAGAAAGAGGGCGCCCCTGGTTGATCTGGGCTTGAAACGCCCTGGCCCTCTCTCCTCTTGTCAAGTCTCTGTGCGCGCTGCCCAGCTGTTCCAAAGAACCGCAGCAGCTGCACCTCGACCCTCGACCCTCGTCCAGTCCAGTGACCCATCAGAAAACTACCCTCATCACTCAACCACCCGCCACCCTCCCTCCAGTCCTTTTTTTGCTCATTGATACCCTCATCCGCCCAGCTTCACGACCCACCCACCCGCCTGCAAATCCTGCAAATCCTGCGCTGTCCAGCGTACCGTCGCTCGCTCGATTCCTGCATCCCTCCGTCTGGCCGCCGTTCCTTCTGCGTTCACGCTGTGTGCTCTGTTCTGCCGCCCGCGATTCTCGAAACCCCAGCGTTTGATGAAACACCAACGGCTTCCGCTTTCCCTCAGCGTGCATCGTCCTTTACGTCTTGCGACTTCTTCTTCCACATAGACTTGCGCCGGCACTTTTCCAACCGTCCTGCTTTGCTCCCTCGTATCGCGCCAGCTGGCCTTCGCCATATCGATTACCTCCAGCTCTCGGGCAATTCTGATCTCGATAGCGAGAACGCGCCGGCCTCTCTACATCGACTGCACACGGGTCTTGAGGACAGGTCCTGTTGACCTTGCAACGCCACAATGATAGAAGACAAGTATGTGCTGGCAGTCGGCCCTCTTGCTAGCTCCTCCGCATGATCGACGTTGCTGACGGCCGAGGTAGATATATAGGTTTAATGCTGGCGGTATCATCGTCATTAGCAATAGGTATGCTCTCAAAAGACTCACACATACTCCTGAAGCACAACTAATCATAACCACAGGTTCAAGTTTCGTCATCACGAAAAAGGTCCGTTCCGCACCCAAACCTCCACGAGTCCCCCCTTACATTCCTCTGCTTGCGCGTCCTATCTCATCGAACTGCATACTGATTAAACCCCTGCTTTAGGGTTTAAATGAAGCCGCGGAAAACCTTGGCTTTGAGGGAGATGGTTTCTCATATTTGCGCAGTCCCACATGGTGGGCCGGCATAGTAACAAGTTCGTATGGCTACACTGGCAAAGAATTCCAATGACTGACTTGGGCAGTGGTTCTTGGGGAAATCTTCAATTTTGCCGCATACGCGTTTGCACCTGCGATTTTGGTAACACCGTTGGGAGCTTTGAGTGTGCTCATTGGGTACGATTTCCCCTTCGAAGTATTCTACTCGATCTAACTGTCCTACAGTGCCGTTCTTGGCTCATATTTCCTCAACGAGAAGTTGGGACTCCTTGGGAAAATAGGATGCGCCATTTGCCTTATTGGATCCGTCATCATTGTTCTTCACGCACCACCCGATGAGGAGGTCGACTCCATTGATAGAATTCTTCATTATGCGATACAGCCTGGTATGGTTTCCTAGGAACTTTGGGAAATATATTTTGGGGGGCTCAGCTAACCTTTATGTGTCTCCAGGCTTTCTCTTCTACTGCGCCTTTGTCGCCATCTTCTCCACGATCATGATCTACAAGGTCTCCCCGAAATACGGCCGCAAGAATCCCCTCATTTACCTTTCGATTTGCTCCACTACTGGTTCCGTTTCTATCATGGCTGTGAAAGCATTCGGCATCGCACTCAAAATGACTTTTGCGGGTAATAACCAATTTACCCACCCATCCACATATGTTTTCGTGATAGTAATTGCGGTGTGTATTCTCACACAGATGAATTACTTTAACAAAGCTTTGAGCCAGTTCTCAACCAATATGTACGTTCTAATTTCCCTATCGAAAAGCGCCACACTGACGAACACAGCGTCAACCCTTTGTATTACGTTACCTTCACAACCTGCACTCTGATTGCATCATTCCTTCTATTCAAGGGATTTAACACCACTTCCGCCGTAAACACCATCTCCCTTCTCTGCGGATTTCTTATCATCTTTTCCGGCGTATACCTTCTCAACCTTTCTCGCGAAGATCCAGACGGTAAGAACTCCCTAGGTAACCGCTTTAGCGACGCTCCACCCACAGATGGCATTGCAGGATTCAATACACGTCGAAGTATGCAGTCGAGAAGGAGTGACATTGAAGGCGGTGGATTCCGAAGCCCTTTCCTCGGCGGTAATGGAAGCGCAAGGAATAGTTTTGGGGATCGTCAAGCTTTGATGCACAACTACGACACCGAGAATCAAAATTTCGAGCTTGGAGAACTTGCAGACGATTCCGATGAGAATGAAGCAGCGGGTAAACGCACCAGCTTCGATGAAGAAGTAAGGGGCGCAAACGGAGTAGCTAGCGGTAACGTCAGGGTCCAGAAAGAATCGGTGCGGAATAGTATCAAGGGAGATCGGTGAAACACTCCCTGACGAATCCATCGCATTTTTACACGATCCCACCCACTCCACCGGAAGAGTGTGTGGCTGTACATATATTTCCCCAGATTCCGGAAGCCGTATGACGATGGTTGTGAAACCGCACGGCTGGCTGGGCGGTTGTTCTTGAATATGCTTTCTAGAAAGGACACGGGATGCGGAATTGCCTAGACTTCAGGCAGGGGGCGTTGGTGCGCGAATTTCTAACCAGTGTACAAACGCCATGAAGGGACATTTTTTATTTCATGTGGCGTTCGTGGTTTCTTTGCTGCAGCCGCTGCATCTTAGCATTGCGGCGTTATGGGCTTAGGGGAATGGAATGGGTATTGAGATGACGGATTGTATTTCTATGCCTTTGCACTCCATGTACATGCAAAGGCTTATTTAGATGAGGAACTTGAGACGCGATGAATTTACTCCTCATAATTGGCTTCTGATGATACCTAGGTAAATTGATTTTGAGTGCTCACGTGATGACGTGTCTAACGTCAAATGAGAATTAGCTTCACGCGAGATATCATACACCTCAACCTCAAGCTGATTGTCCTTTACTTTGCCCTTTCAAATAAATTCGCCAAATTTTATGATGGACGCGCTCCGACTACACCTCACCAAAACCTGACAACCCAAGTCAACATGAACACGAACAAGACCACAGAACGCTGAACAACTAACTCGCCTTATACCTTACAAGCCACCATGGCGGCCACAACGAATCCAAAGATGCTGCAGCAAGCAGAAAAGATACTGCTGGAACCTCTGCATCCTAACCTAATGGCTTATTGCCCGACGATGGACCTGCTTGCCGTGGTGACTGAAGAAGAAAATTTGGACGTTTACCGCATCAATGGACAGCGTGCATTCGGCCTGCGGCGTAAGAAGCCCACGGTCAGCATTGACCATATTTGTTGGAAATTCAATGGTAACGGAAAATCCTTTCTTATATCAAGGCAACCTGTCGCCTTGCATTTTACCCTATAACACACGTTCTAACGACGTATAACAGGTCAATCAATTGCAATCGCGTGGAGCGATGGGTTAGTCGACATCTTGTCCGCCGAAACGGGCAAAGTATTACAAAAGGATATGCCACTTCCCGAATCTCTTCAAGAAGGCGGCAGAATCAAATGCCTCGGCTGGGGAGTCAACTTCATCAATGTAGATGCCGTAAAGACTCGGATTGGCGCCGACAAGAAAAAGTCCAAGGAGAAAAGAGATGAATCGGAATTCGATTTTACTACGGACGATTGGGATAACTTCAAGGATGATACGACTTTGGATGATTTTCTACAACGTCAACCGGACCTTCAAGCCTTGAATATGGCACCTGATCTTCCTAATCAACTTGCTCTTATGGATTTGGAGACCCTGTTACCGAAACTTCCACCTATTCCCTTGCCGCCTACAACACCTTTTGCTAGGCCTAGGCAGGCTGACGAAGGCGGTTTCACCACACAGGCTCAGGTTGATGCCATCTTTCATTCCCATCACCTCAAGGACACCAATGCCGTGGACACATTAGTCCGATGCATGGATGACGGGACTATCCATCCAACGTTATACGACTCTTTGCGTATTGGAAATGTCAAAGCACCATCGGAATGGCCCATTAAGTCATACGAGCCTCTGCTTCATGCTAGTCATCCTTATAGCTGTAGCCACGGGCTGTTGATGAAGGTCAGGGGACCGGACGAAGAAACGAAGCTTGCGTTGATGCCGTTGACACTTGGGTTCATTCCGTCTGCAGGGATCTACCTACATCTCATTGCTTCGAAGACGACACAACTACAGAACCTTCTTGCTTATACAGAGCAATGCCTCAGTCGCATTCAAACCTTTTGGCACCACTCTCGGGACTTGCCCTCAAAGTTCATCCGGAACATTAGCGAGACGCTCGAGGAAAAGAAGGCAGCAGATTTGGTGACTAATCTGTATCATGTTGCATGCACTGGACACTGTCCTGCAGTCATCAAGGAATGGCTCGTTGATGAACTGGCGGAAGCTGTAAGTCAAGCTGACTCTATAGATGAACTATTCTAACGCGAGAATTAGGGTCATAAACGCTGGGACCACGCGGTAACAACCAACCTCCAAAAGGTGCTCGACCTCGTTCATGAGAACTTCCTCCCGGCGCTTGACCACATTGACCTAGTCATCTCGCGCCTGCGTGGTCTAGCCCAATATGATGACACCGGATGTCTGTTCAGCGCACCCGTGGCGTCCTTCTCTGCAATCCTCGAGATAACGAAATGTCTCCGTATCCTTGGACATACCGTCCTACTATACGCCGGAGACGAAAAACGCCAATTTGCCGTCTTCAGCAAATGGCTCCGATATCTAATCGATCTACACGCCACCACAGCTGGTAGCCAAAGCCGAGAAGAAATGGAGAATCGGGACCCAGGCGTCGATTGTGGTTTGTTGCTTGAATACATCCAGTATAACCTCACCTTGTGTGACTTGGCACCTTATCTCAAGAAATACGTCGACTTGCCTGAAGCCGTAAGACAGGAACCGAATATCGGGTACGATGACACTCGAAAGGCGATCGAGATATTAAAACAGGGCGGGTCATTCAAACAAGAAGCGCTTTGTTTAGAACACGTACACCTTCATCTCTATTCGCATTGCAAAGCGCTCTTCTCCAAATTCGAAGTTTGGCAGGCTGCGAGTACGAGTATGGATGTTGGGGTTGTGATTGAGGATGGTGAAATCACTGATGCGGTGGATTTGCGAATGGTACATGAGGTGAGGACACTATCATTTCTCTCTAATACCGAAGAAGAAGATGCTAAACCTTTAAAACAGGGACCCATTGAAGAAAACGTAACTAGTTACGTAGGTGTCGTGATGAAAGGCAAAGAAAACCAAGGTATGTCTCTATCCAACTACCCTTCTCTCGTCCTCTCCCCAAGCAAGCACAACCACTAACTTCTCTTCTCCATCCAAACAGTCCGCCTAACCCGCATAAACCACACCACCCTCTTCACCTCCATCCCAGACTCCATCTCCACCCACTCCGCCACAACCCTCCACCTCCCCCCCAGCTCCCACATCCTCGACCTCAAATTCGCAGACGATAAAACCTTACTCCTACTTCTCCGTCTCGAAGATAAAACTTCATATATCCTAAGCATACCCTACACAACCCCGAACCCAGACACCACCTCCCATGACGAAGCAATAACATACACCGAAACCCCCGAATCCTTCTTCCAAAATATCGCGCTTCCAGATGGGGTACCGCCACCCCCATCTCACACATCTCACACCTCTTCCCCCACTCTATCCCTCAAAACACATGAAAACCTTGCACCATACGTTAAACACATCTTCACACCTACACCTACATCTTCTTCCACTATCCCCAAGAAACAAAAAGAGAAAGAGAAAGAGGGACATGTAGTAGTGGGTTTTGAACCGATTAGAATGGCTGTTAATGGACGGAAGGGACGTAGGATCCTGATTGTTTTGGGGAGGGATAGGAAGCATTTACGGATGTTGGATTTGGATTTTGAGGGTGGTGAGGAAGGTGGGGAGGTGAGGGATGAAGAGGGGGATGTTGATATGATGGGGTAGGGGGAGGTAGCTTGTTAGTGGGTTAGTGGTAGTTAAATTAGTAGAGGAAGAGAACAATTGAAGCAGAGGAGATTCTTGAAAGCACATATTTGCAAAGAAGCACGTTTATTTGACTTTCGTAAAACGCCCCCCTAGAAAACCCATTCCCATGCCCACACATCAATCGATCGATCGATCGACGGTGGGGATAAGCATCATAGACACAATACAAGCCCGTGGGTCGTCAGATCAAGATCGGAGGAAAAAAGGTGTGGTTGAATAAAAAAAGTATTTGAGAATACCAGGACATGATGGGGTTCTCTTTTTTGTGGGCTGAGAGAATATGGATCGCTCTAGCTTCAAACACATTTCTTCCCGACGCTTGTCTTGTTGTCCAACTCCGGATATTACGCACCGCATGCTTACTCCTTCGTCTTCTGCGTACCACGGAGCAGACCCGTCCTCCTGGCGGCGATGAGACCTGCCTTTTGACCTTGTGCAGCTTCCCGTGAGATGGTAGATGCTTTACCAATGTGTTGATGGTTACCACCACCGTGAGGATGGTCGACGGGGTTCATGGCAACACCACGAGTCTTGGGCCAGGAGTTGCGCTTGGCGGCGAACTAAAAAGATGAATTGTTAGTTGTATGTTCGGAAGCCCTCAAAAGATAGTATTAAACATACTTTATGCTTGGCTCTTGAAGCCTTGAGGAGAGGCTTGTCTGTACGTCCACCTCCTGCTACAATACCGACCATACCACGGGCGGAGCTGGGGAGAACCTTTTTGGCACCAGAGGGGAGCTTGACACGGGTCTTGCCCTCATCAGGGTTGTGGCCGATGACGGTAACGTAGTTACCAGAGGTACGTCCGAGCGCACCACGGTCACCCTGCTGGTCTTCGACGTTGGTGAGGACGGTACCTTCGGGGACGGAGGCGAGAGGAAGGACGTTGCCGATAGTGAGAGCGGCGTGCTTTCCGGCGTAGATGAACTTTTGGAGAGAGAGAAATGTCAGCTCTTTTGCGCTTTTCCAATTATCGTGTCTTCCAAAATGATATCCCACTAACCTGGCCAGTGTACATGCCCTCGTTGGCAATGAAAGTCTCGGTCTGGAGCTTGTACCGGTATGGCTAAAATAGATGTGAGCGATTGCGAACATTTGAAATTCATAGGTGACTCAATGGTATCGTACGCTGCGGAAGACGACTTTGGCAAGAGGAGCGCCTATAATAAAATTTCAATTAGTTACTGTTCGCGATCTGATGTGGGAACACAAAAATAACATACCACGACCAGAATCGTGAACGATCTCCTTTACGACACCCCGAATGTATCCATTGCGCTCAGCCTATTCCAAACGAATTAGTCTCCAATCCCTCATTCAAAACGTCGTACAAGTTTTGACGCCGTCGAGGGAAGAAATTGACGTACATAATCGAGAGTGCGGAATTGAGCGGGGGCCTTGTTCAAGCGGGTGTTGGCCGTGAAGATGGAGCCGCGTCCTTTTCTCTGGTTCCTGATAACCCTTCCCATGGCGACGGTGTTGGTGGTGGAAGAAGGGGTGTGTTTGGCGTTGGTCGTCTGCTTCTCGGGACAGGTCGTTGGTGAGGATTTCGAAATGCCCAGCGTGGGCCCCTCGCTTACGGAGAAACCTCGTTTCCGATTGTGGGTGGTCTGTGCTCGTCGAATGTAATCATCTCTTGGCTTTGCTCCCGTGTATGTTCATCATTCCTCTTCATTCTTCTTTGCGAAAATATTGTCTCATTACTATCATCAAAATTTCATATCCTCTTGTTTCATGTGTCATCCATATTTACTAAACTCTTTTAATCACAATTCACTTGCAAAGTCAAACAAACAATTACTTTTATCTTGAGACCAGCAGATTGATTATCCCTTCATTACGCTATCTATCACCGTGCTCATTCTATCCCATTATTTACGATCCATTCTAGCACTAACTAATCTCCTCCAAAAATTCAACTGTACGCCCAAACGGGAGGGTTGGGTCCAGTGTACTTCTGGGCAGCCAATCCGAATAAATCAACACAATCCGTCTTGTTGAACTCTGGGGTAACAGCGTAAATTCTCAAAATCTCTTCGTCTTCAAATTGCTTGCAAGCCTTAATACCTCCAACTGTGGTGTCGGGGGTCTGGAAAGTGAAAATGCCCGCCGGGATATTGCAGTTGTAAAAGGGGTCTAAAGCAGGACAATCGGGAGTTTCAGGGGCATCCACTGGCAGCGCAGTCCAGTTCCAACCATGGTAATAGCGATATGATCCCTCAGGGAAGGAGTGGGTATGCATGGGAGTTATCTGAATGGCACCATCTACATCCACGTACAGCTCTTGACCTCCAGGTACTTGCGACAACTATGTCGAATCAGTATTAACGGTCTTTTCTTTCGGGAATATGGTAGGCCAAGTGCAAGCCTCGAGGAATAATCATGCCAATCTGATCGGCTTCTCGCAGTATCTTGCAATATCAGAGGAAAACTTACCGGATACAGTGCACCAACGAAAGCAGTGTCGGTGCCGTTCGGGCAAGGTATACCAGCCGGATTAGGACAGTAGTTTGAGGTCTGGTTCAAGAACAGGTTGAGTCCTCCACTATATTGTGCTTTGACACCATGGATGTACGTGTCTCCAGGGTTGTAGGCCGTGAGGGTGTATTGAATTGGGATTTCATTGACGGGAGGAAGAGTCTGCGCGTTGCTAACAGCAACCGAGAGAAGAATTATAGAAGCTTTGATGAAACTGCCTAGAGTCATTATAACGAATGAAAAGGATTTTAATGATTAAGAACGAGTGGGCGGAAACTCCAGGAGGGAAGTCTGGTGTTGAGTCTAGGAGCTGCAGGTAAGTGCTACTTTATATTATCTGCGATGGTTGCAATCTTAACGTGTAATACCTTGCCAGTGATCAGACTGATCTTCACGGGCACTGTTATTTCTCTACAGGAGCAATACTTACTTAGATTGGTCCTTTGCACAAAGGAGGTCGCTATCCATGCCAAGAAAATATACATTTTCTCCAAGAGTCGAAAGTCACCAAATCTGGACCTCATGTGCGAACATGTGTAATAATCCTAGAGTTTTATGCACAGGTGCATAAAAGCAAACGCGAACTTCGCAGATAGTTTGAAGGATCATGAATCATCTGGCTAGCTGACGGGTGGCTGGCAACCACCCCCGCATTTCACCAGGACTTGGTTCCGGCTCCAACGTCGTGCCTGACCAGTTTCCGCCCCGTATTATTGTTCCTTGCAATAAACGTCCTGTGTTGCACGGCCAATAACACAACCAGCAGAAACAGGGAATATCATCATTTACCATGCCCCTGTCGCCTTGTCTGGGTTCCAATATTCGGATCGGCCACTCTAGACTCGTCTTGGTAGCCCGTCGTCCATGCTGCCAGACGAATGACGTCGAGAGGCTTTTGCAACCTCAGTGAAAGAGCTCCACCGCCCAGAAATTAGAATAAGCACACTATTTCCTTATTCCCCGCGTTGCCTTCTTTTCCTTCACTTCCACCGTCGTATTTACCATACCACTCCCGAGGTCATGACCTGCGCATGGGATCAACAGCGGGGTAAGCCATACGGGAAGGTGACCTAGAACGGTGGAACGTTCCTGCATCTACATAAACATGCAGTCCGACTTTTTTCCTTGAATCTCAACCTTCTCCAGACCCCATCCTTTCCGTCTTATCTCTCTGCTCCCATTGACTCGCCAATATGCGGGGGTTCACTCTCTTTTCTTATGCTCTCAGTCTGCCTCTCCTTGCCTCAACTCAATGTCCAGACTATCTAGACTACGCAAAGGAGCCACATGAGCCATATTCATCTGGCCGCTATCACCTTGCGTATCAAAGACCGACTCCCGAGTGTAGAACCTTTGCCTCCCAAGGCGTCGAAGATACCATAACCCGGATGAAGGATGTGATCAGCGACCCAGATCTATTTTGGCTTTTCCAGAACGCCTACCCGAACACGTTAGACACAGCGATCAGATGGAAAGGATACGCCAATGGCACAGACGAGGAGCTCACTTTTGTCATTACCGGAGACATCAATGCGATGTGGCTGCGTGATTCTGCAAACCAAATGCAGTCTTATCTGCCGCTCTTGAATGCCTCCTCTTCACCTGACTCCATTGCGTCCCTATACCGCGGTGTGATCAACCTTCAGGCTCGATACCTACTTACATCGCCTTATTGCAATTCCTTCCAGCCCCCAGTCGAGTCTAACATTCCACCTGCGGAGAACCCATCTGCCAGCGAGGACACAGTTTTCCCGAGCTACACGAATACCAGCGTTTTTGAATGCAAATACGAGCTCGATTCTATAGCCGCATTCCTCGAAGTATCCGCGAACTATTATAACGCGACCGACGACCTAGAATTCTTTGGAAAGTACTCATGGCTGAACGCCATTTCAGCAATCCTCGATGTAGCAGAGGCTATGCAAACCCCAACTTACGATGCGAACGGAACCGTCTTGCAAAGTCCATACACATTCACTCGATTGACGACAAGAGCAACAGAAACGCTCGCAAATGGAGGCATCGGTAATCCAGTGAGCAATGGGACGGGTCTGGTCCGCAGCGCCTTCCGCCCATCAGACGATTCTACCATCTATCAACTCTTCATTCCCGCCAACATGATGTTCGCAACCTATCTAGCCTCCACAGCGGAGATCATGGCTGGACTGAACACATCCTCTTCATCACCCCTAGCTCAACGCATGACAGCTCTCTCAGAATCCATCCATAAGGCCATTGAATCCTACGGTGTCGTTTCACATCCAACCTACGGCGACATCTACGCTTTCGAAATCGATGGTTTCGGCGGTCAAACAATCATGGACGATGCTAACATCCCTTCTCTTCTCTCTGCCCCCTTCTTAGGCTATACTGATGCCTCTGACCCTGTCTACCAAAACACACGCGAACTAATCTTAAGCGCCACAAACCCATATTTCATGCGCGGACCGGTGATTAATGCCATAGGCGGCCCGCACCAAGGACCAGGATACGCATGGCCCATGGCCAGCATCGTCCGCATCCTCACTAGCGACGATGAGGCAGAGATCATCGGTGAGTTAAGGACGATATTGTCTTCGACCGATGGACTGGGACTTATCCATGAGAGCGTGAATTCCTGGAATCAGAGTGATTGGACGAGACAGTGGTTTAGTTGGGCGAATGGATTGTTTGGACAGATGATTTTGGATCTGGAGGAGAGGAAGCCTGAGGTTCTCAAGGTTGATTTCCAGGGGTATTAATGAAGGAATGGGATTCTGATCATGGGTCATGGAATGATGATTGACATGAAGGATTTGAATGGTACATAATGTTGATAACTTAATTAATACATTATTAAAGAGGGCCAATGTGACTTCTCGATTTGGGATTTATTGCTGTTTTGTGTCTTACTGGTCATGCGGGGTGTAGACCTGCCCTCCATTCATCTCAGTTATCCATTTACAAGATCAACCATGAATTCTCTTAATTGTATATTTTCGGACGAAATTTGGTTTGAAGAGGTTAGAAAATTGGAGTCAGCGTGATCAAGTCCAGCACCTATCTAGATAGTGCCGATAGGAGAAAAATCAGGCTTGGTGAAAGACCATTCTGACTAAGATATGACTAATATTTTCTCCACCGCAGCTTTGGCCGCATCTCGGGAAAAACTGCCCCGCCAGGCTTCTCAAGCTCCAACATTTTTCCACCAGAGCTTCAATCTCACACCAACCCGTCCCCAACCCAATTATGGACGCAAAGATACCCGAAATCGATGCGCAAGACGAACAGCCTCGAAAGCGCATTCGATTGAGCTCTCCAGACGCCACCACGACAACCACAGATCCTTCATCGACAGTGCCTACGGGCGAAAACTCGAATGGAACGCCCAATTCACAACTACCAAGCAATGATAGTGATTTAGACAAGGAAGTACGGGCTGGTATTACTGAATATGTCAGTCCAGACAATTCGGGCTTCACGGGTGTTTTGAAGCAGAGATATACGGATTTCTTGGTTAATGAAATATTGCCGTCTGGAAAAGTGTTGCATCTTGAAAACCTTGCGCTTCCTGAGCGTAAACAAGGTGACAATGGAGAAGCTAAGTCTGAGAAGCCCTCAGATGATGGCGCAAAGAGTGATAGTGCTCCGGTGCCGTCGGAAGAGCCCAAGCAGCCTGTCGAGAAAGAGGAGAAACCAGCAGTTGAAGAGAAGGAAAAGAAGGCACCTGAGGTACATATTATATACCTTCGTAGAGATCTTATAGCTAAAAAATTGGAACTTAGGTATCTGAAGAGCACCGGGAAGATCTGAAATCAATCTTCGGCGAAGCAACGACCGCCGCGATAATATCCCTCCACGGCGCCGTCGCCAAGCATCCAGAAAAGAAGGCACGAGACTTTAAGCCCGTCATTACCGATGTCATATCCGACAAAGAGCAGCGAACCAATGCTCATCAGGCGCTTCGACGCATATTTCCCAATCGCTTCGAAAGCAGCACCGATAAGGATGATACCATGGTAATCAAACCTCTTCCGCCTCGTGATCGAGGCAATAAAAGAGCGCAGCGAGATGATGGCGCCCGAGGTGGTCCTAGAGGAAAGGTCATTTGGGAGGAGCTGGGCGGAGAATTCGTCCATTTTACGCTGTATAAGGAAAATAAAGACACCATGGAGGTTCTCGGGTACATGGCCAGCCAGTTGAAAGTTGCGCCAAAGAGTCTACAATTTGCAGGAACTAAGGACAGAAGAGGTGTCACTGTTCAAAGGGTTAGCGCAAGGCGAATTCACGCAAACACGCTGGTGAACGTGGGAAGAAGGCTCTTCAACGCTTCCATCGGAGACTATGAATACCGGCCTCAAGGGCTTGAATTAGGAGACCTCTCGGGTAACGAATTCGTTATTACGCTCCGAGACAGCCACTTTGAAGGAGAAGCCGGCTTGGACTTCCCTCAGCGTCTTCAGCTCGCCAATGAAGTCCTTGCCAAAGCTATCGGTGACTTCCAAGAGAAAGGCTTCCTCAATTACTTTGGCCTCCAAAGATTCGGCTCCTTTGCTGCTAGCACCGATACCATTGGTGTCAAGCTCCTCCAGGACGACCTGCCAGGTGCCATTGATAACATCCTCTCGTATAGTCCTTCTGCACTAGCCGCAGCTCAGGACCCTAACTCTACAGTACTCATCTCCTCCGATGACAAAGCTCGTGCAGAAGCACTACATATATGGAAAACAACCCAAAACGCGGACTATGCCCTTAGGAAACTTCCTCGAAAGTTCGCCGCTGAGAGCAACATCATCAAGCACCTAGGCTTCAAAGACCGCAAGACCGGTACTCAAAATCGGACCAAGGATTTCCAAGGCGCAATCAGTCAAATCCCGCGGAATCTACGCTTGATGTACGTCCATGCATATCAAAGCTTCGTCTGGAACACCATTGCCGGGAAACGTTGGACATTATTTGGTTCTCGCGTCGTAGAAGGCGACCTCGTCCTCATACACGAACATAAGCACAAATCCACGCAACCCGAAGCACAAGAAGTCGACGACGCAGGCGAAATCGTCATTCGACCCATGGGCGACGACAGTGCTGCTAGCGCTGAAGATATGTTTGAACGCGCCCGCCCACTTTCAAAGACCGAGGCAGAGAGCGGTGGTTACAGCATCTTTGATATCGTGCTACCCCTCCCCGGATTCGACGTAGAGTACCCTCGTAATGAAATCGGCGAATTCTACAAAGAATTCATGAAGAGCGAGAGGGGAGGGGGATTGGATCCTCATGATATGCGTAGGAAGTGGAGGGATATTAGTTTATCTGGTAGTTATAGGAAGGTTATTGCGAGGCCGTTGGGGCAATTGCGTTTTGAGACTAGGGTCTATGTTAAGGATGATGAGCAGTTTGTTCAGACGGATTTGGAGAAGTTAAAGAAGAGTGGGGATGATGCGAGCGAAGGTGCTAATGGTAAAGATGTGGATATGAATGATGCAGGTGCGGAGGCGAAGAAGATTGCGGTTATACTGACAATGCAGTTGGGTACTAGTCAGTATGCTACTATGGCGTTGAGGGAGCTTATGAAGGCTGGTGGTGTTAGGACGTTTAGGCCGGAGTATGGGACTGGGAGGTAGAAGGCTGGTAATGGTCTTGCATATGAAGGAGTTTTCGGGAAGGCTTCATGTCTAGCTAGAAATAACCTTAGAATCGGATTATGCTAGATACATCAGACCTCATCCGTGTCTTCCCACCATGACCTAACACCTATCTAACCATCTAATCTCTTTCCTCACCAAACACCTTACCATGAGACTCGGCATTTCTATAATCTCCCAAGGTTCTCATAAACTGGCCATCAGACTCATTCGTATGTACTCGCCGCCTAGGGTAATCGTGTCTATTAATTGATTTCTAGTACTGTACCCCCTTCGATTCACCGATCAACAACACCCACATCCCACCTTATAATCTAATCGAAATGAATCCAGAGAACTGGAATTTTGGTACCGTAATGACTAGTTACTTGAATACGAGAACTAGGTCTTAGGTAATGGTATACGTGTTGATGGTCAGTTAGTTAAGTAGGTGGTTGGGAGGGAGTTTGGGTTGGGGATCCGAAGCTTCGCAATCCCGAACGAACGAACCAACCACCCCACTTACTTACCTACCACGCGTTTATCTGAGGAAAGTGGTATATAAAGAGGTCTAACACCAGGTAAGTAAATCATTTTCAGTTCATCCATCGTTTCCTTTTTTTTTTTTTTTTTTTTTTTTA
>AJFL01001457.1:0-20747 GCA_000467735.1 Rhytidhysteron rufulum CBS 306.38
TATGTATGTATGTATGTATGTATGTGTGTATGTATGTATATGTACATGTATGTACATGTGCCTAATATGTCCTGTTGACCTGACAGTGCAGTAGTCAGCTCGACTACATATAGGTACTCCGTACATAGGTGGTGCATCCATCCAGTGACAGCTCAACATTTCCAGCGACTGCACATCGCGTACACAGCAATAAACATGACAGCAGCAGAACACATGACCGCAATCCCTGGAAAACGCGTTGCTTGTCTCCATAAATCCCAAAACCCAGGGACGCTGCCAAGTGGAGCTGCTGCACGCTGCACTCGGGGCTTAAAACACGCGCCGCGAACCATGACAACCTCTACTGGTCCATGTACATACATACACCTACATAGCGAGCAATTTCCACCTGCAGCCTTCAATCACATCAATTCGATCCATGGCATACCGAGAGAGAAAAGTGATTCACTTTCACATTGCTGCAACTGGCTACGACGACCGTCTGTAGCGTAACTCCAGCCTCCTACGGCCAGGTCACCCAAATTTAATACCTGTCGTGTCTGTTTTCCCTGCACCTCCATTTTTGGATACTGTTTCCGTTTTTTCAACATCAATCCACCTGTGCCTCAGTCAAAGCCAGCTGGATGATTCCACGTAGGCCGCTATTACGTTAATAGGCACGCTATTGTTTACTCCTCTCTTTCTCCTACATCGTCTCCTAAGCCGTGGCTGAGGCAGAGCAATGTGGAATATGCCATCCGACGTTCAGGTCACTGAACGATTCAGGTATCAGAAGCCCCATTGATTTCAACCTGAGACTTACTTCGGGCATTCATACCCAAGCTCTCCACTCTCTTACAAAGTCTCCGAGAAGCAGAAGAGGGCTTGGATGGACAATATCCGGGTACGTGGAGTAGATCGAAGCAAAGACATGATCCATCAAAATGCATCCAACCCAGCACCCATCTCCTCATTTCTGACTATGAGACGGAGTACAGATCAAATTCCGACGATAATCATTTCCTTTCGCAACCTTCTTTCACCGTTTACATTTCAATTTGCGCGAAATTGTCCATGTAAATCAATATTGTCCCCTTTTTCAGCCCTACGTCTACCCCTTTCAAATTTCAATCACGACAATCTTCTCTTCCACACGCCCACGCACAAACTCTCCCATACATACGCTCCCTGTGCAGTAAGACAACCTTGGAATATGTAAAGCAAGGATGGATCTCTACCCTGCAAGCCGCGGTACAGGCACACCAGTAAGACCTGTTGCAGAGCACGGATCGTACCGAGCGGCATACTTTCCGCACCACACATGCCGATTATGATAACAGCCGTGCTTGCCTTGCATTATCTATTCGACTTTCCTTATTCTCCTGTAATGCCATTTCCAACTATCAGCCTTCACTCTACACAGAAGAAAAAGGAGAAAGATAACATATCTACGGCGTCCGCTCCAATTGCACCTTGGTAGACGCGAGCAATAGGCTGCTGTAGCCCAGGATTCAAGGAAACAGCTGTTCCTAACACATGCAAAGAGTAGGGCTCGCCTAGCAGTCCCCTCCCCCCACCAACACAAGACCATCTGAAGACTGCCGCAGATCACCGCATGGGGCTGTTGTCCCATCTCATGGCGACATCCGAACCTCTCAAAAAGCAAGAACTGCGGTTCCATCCATGCAGCGGACTTACGTGATGGCATATGTTCAAATCGTCGGCTTGGAGACCGTCCAACCAATCCAATGTCCTCTTTGAACGCGTTCCAGAACTACAGGTAGCTAGGTACGTACTATATCTTGGTCAACCACCAAATCAATCGAGCGTGATAAGACGCGATCCCGACGATTGTACATCCAATGCGTCTCCTATTTTCCCGACTCCTCCCGCGACTCCCCAAGGCAACTGTTTTGTGTGGGGTTTGTTCTACAAAAGCAACTTGATCGAGAGCAAACGCTGCAAAGTCACATTAATCTCACGCGACGTCGTCTGGAGCTCGTAGCGTGACACCCAAGCAACATACGAAGTAGCACCTCCCAAAACCGCGATCCCCCGCGGATGCCATCCCATTCATTCGCTATCCCGTCAATTGTCCCCGCTACATCGACGGTACCTCCCGGGAACTTGGTAATCAAGTACCTAGGTACACGCTACTCCATACCACCACCATACTGCTAAACCACTCCAATCTCCAAGCTACGGCTACGACTTCCGGCCCTTCCCAACATCTTAGACTCACCCACCCGCAAAAACACCCAATACCAAGAAACCATCTCGGCCGTTCATCGCTCCCGGAATCCCGGAATCCCGGAATCCCGGGAACCGAGCGTATCGTTCGTAAAGAAATGAGCTTAAACTGATGAACCAAAAGGGGAGGGCGTTCAAGTCAACTCCCTTGTCGCCAAGAAGATCGTCAATGGGGGTCCAAAAAGATTAGCTATTGTAACGGTTTCGATGATGTGCTTGCTCGCCCAACCATTTCCAACGCTGTTATCTGATGGCATGGTTAGGTGGAAAGAAGCTCGCCAAGCTTCCTTCGGAGGCTTTTCAATGTAACGTTGTTGCTGTTGCAGGAGGGATTGTTTATTGGCTTCTGTAGATCTTTAAAGAATCCTTTTATTGAATATGAATCTATTAATTAAACCTTTCGTGGAACGAAACGTTTATGGTTTATGATAGATAGGGTTCTTAGGTTTGCATCTTCGTGTTTTATCTTGCTTTTATCATTTGGTGTTTAGACTTTGTAGATATTCTGTTGTTGGATCTTGTGAACGATAATGGGGGATTCGTTTACTGATAAAGTAGTTCGGCTTACTTTATCAAAACCTGACGCCCGTTATCATGAGAAGCACGCCTGTCTACTGGCACACCTAGTCTAGTTAAAGGAAACAAAACCGAAGCACTAACAGAACGTTATCTCAATAAAGATGATATCAAACATTAAGTTAATATAATAGTATCTATAATCGCCGCGTGCGATCCAGGTAATCCAAGTAGTAGACCTCTCATATAAAGGAGGTAGGTTATCTAATATACATCTATACGTGCGTAAATCATTCGAACTCCATCAATCTCTTATTACCACAACGACTTCCAGAATCCGAAGCATCCCCTCTTCTTCACCTTCTCTTCTTTAACATCCTCCATTTCATTAGCTCTCCTGACCTTTTCTTGTTCTCTTTCCCTCTGCTCGAATTCCGCCTTTTCTCGCTCTGCTTTCCATCTGACTAACTTTTCTTTCTCTCGTAATAGCCTCACGCTGTCGGGGGTTAAGCCAGAGGCGTCTCCAAAGTCTTCGTTGGTCTTAACCTCTGAAGCAAGCATGCCCTCATTCAGACTCTGACCTGGTAAGCCCGGAGATAATGGCCCATCTCTCCTCACTCCATTCACACTCCCTGCTCTCGAGTTCGCTACAGAGGTCGCCCGCGACGTAGCGCGAGACCGGTTCTTCTCGGCGTAGAAACTTATACGTGCAGCGCGTTCGCTCGCCACGCTCTCTCTTCTCTTCCTCTCTTCTAGTTTCTTCTCCTGCGCTGCGAGAAAGTTGAGGGATTCAGGGGTCATGGGGGAGGTTGGGGAGGTGGGCGATGTGAGGGCGGCGAGCGCGTCGAGGTGTTCTTGGGTTACGCCCTTTTGATGCTTTGAGAATCGTGAGGAGGCTCTGCCAGATCTAGTGGAGTTGCGAGAGGCTAGGGAGTGTAGAGATGAGGTGGATTTGCGGTTTGCTGCTGCTGGTCGGGAGATTTGCTGGTTGATTTGGGCTCCTGTGTAGAGGGGAGAAGTGGGGGAGGTTGGTTGCAGTGCCAGCGGGAATGGTTCATACTGGGATACTATTCTTGACTTGCGCTTGGTGACGGGAGATGTAGGTGCAGACAAACTTCCATTCATCGCCAGGTTACTAACTCGTCTGTCCATAACCGGGCTTATTGGATGGTTTGCAAATTGCGTATCTATGGTCATTCCGGTCGTTGATCTTCTGTTTAGCTGACTATTAGGCCGGCTACTACTTTGTCTCTTGTCTGAATGGTCAAACATGTAGCCACTACTAGCTCTCCTGTCCAAGAAACCGTTCATCTGGGTTCGGCTTCCATTTCTGCTTAACTGCCCAGTCATGGAACGACTGTTTTGTAAAAGCTGGTGGGGTCCGACGCTATTGCTGCGTAAAAGGGTTGGCGGGGGAGAGGTTATGGTTGGGAAAGGTGATAGAGATAGCGCTGGTTTGCTGGCCACTGAGACGGTGCAGCCATTGTTGGGCCGTTGGCCGCGGACTTCAGACGACACCCGGTCACGCCGAATTCGTTCCTTCTCGCGTTTGTCGTTGGATTGTCGTTGGCTATTGCGGGACGGGTTTCGTTCATTAGATTGTTTGTCATCTGATGGTCCAGAATAGTTCTCTTTTCCAGAGGAGCTCCTAGGTTTTGACTGGACATTGCCATTCAAGTTCCCGCCAGAAAGTTTCCGTTGCAGAGAGGAATTGATACTAAGACGACTTGCTTTCTTGCCATTGCCAAGGTCATGTGCATGCTCTAGAACACCCTGGTCGTCCTTGGTTCCAAAAATTGCCAAGGTTGAGGAGCGAGGCGGAGGTGGAGCATCGGCAGACGTAACTAATATTGAAGGCTGCGAGAGTTGCTCGGAACCTGTGCTCTTTCGGCGAGAATTCTTCTTCTTCTTTTTGGTCTTCGTATGAGGGCTATCAAAGGAAGCAGTGGGCTTGTCGATAATGCGTACCGACTTGCCGGTCTTTGGGACGCTGGGAGCAGGTTGGTGTTGATAGACATCCGGGTTTATGGCGCGGAGAAATGACGAGGTACCAGTCCATTCAGCAGGGACGGCATTCCGAGGGCTAGGCGGCTTGGTAGTGTGGAGAGTCTGGCGCCGTTCCTGGGCTAATTGGCGGGATGGTCGATTGGAGGACTGCTGCTGGGGCTCAAGCATCACTGGAGAGGGAGGGTCTGGGGAAGGCATTCTCGTCGACGGCAGCCAGCGAGAGCAGCGGAGGGCAGGGGGTTTTGATGAGGCCGTCGAAGGGTGGATGAAGGCGCAAGTAATAGACAAGGGAAAATGAAGGGTAGGGAGCTGCCCATGTGCATAGTTCGGGGCTAGCATCCACCCTTCAATAGCGGTCGCTGGCTCGTGGTAGCTCCCGGCTGTGGATTTCGATCTGCGCCTGCGTCTGCATCTGCATCTGCATCATATCAACTCAACTGCGGAGAACGACGATGCTGTAGAACCCACCCTCGCCCCCGCTCTCCATGGCTGCCGGCGTGGCTCTACAGGTGCAGGTGCAGCTATTGACCCGCCGTTTTCTATATATGTGTGCAAGTGACCACAAAACAACAACGACGGCATGGCCAAGCGAGAAGAGGACATACAGATTACAGGGCGAGTTAGCAGGATGACATGCGCGCTCTGAGCACACGGATGGATGCGGATGGATGGACAGACTGGCTGGCTGGCTGGCTGGATGGAGGCCTACGTATGCCATATGCCAGGAAGAGCGTGGGAGGCCCTCGGCGTAATCGCAATCGTCTCAGGCGGGCAAGGCGTGAGGAGAACTCGGGCAGAGAGGGAATTGGGGGAGCCGGCGGTCGACGGGCTGCGAGCTTGTTAGGTAGCCCATCACTGCTCAGAAGAGAAGAGGGCAGAAGGCGTGAAGAAGGCAATTTTGATTGTGATTGCCCGCCCGCCCCGTGCTCCGTCTACGCCAGACGGCCATTGGCTGCGGGCGCAGAGGGGGAGCGGCGATGGTCTGTGGAGTTGAGATGAGGGATGGCGAGGACCGGTGCTGGCCAATCAGCCTTCTCCCCCCCCACGCCCATCTCGGCCAATCTGAGGGGAGGAGGGGTGCAAGACATCGGAGCGGCCTCTGCAACACCAACCACTCCATTGCCCTCCTCCTAAACACACCCACTCATATCGACACACCCACAGCGACAGCAACTCACCGCACCCGTGCCAATCCCTCTGCATCCTCGAGGCAATGCCGTGCCCCAGTATGACGACGCCCTCGCATTGTTGACGACAGCACTCCATGCTGTTGAACCAACCGTCTCAGCCAACGCCTGCGAGTCAACATGCTATGGGAAAGCCCTCCTCATCTTACCTACGTCCTAGGCCACCACCAACTGTTGTTTGCTGACTGCCTCGGCCGACTAACCGATCCAACTCGTGTCTATTTCTACCGGCCCCGTTCGAAATTAGAAATCGTGAGGAGAAGAATAGCACCGCATCTCGAGCTAAGTCTGCTAACAAGATGGCGCTTGATGCTTATTGTGCTAGGCCCTTCTCCTCCCCGCCGTTGAACTATCGAAACCAACAGCCATCCGGCAAGCCATCCAATAACCATATCTTGTCTTACTCAGGGGGTTGTTGTGCGTCTCTACTTCTTGACTCTAATGCAGTATCGACAGCGCTGCGCTATTTTACTCCCTCACTACCATTCACTAGTTGTCCACTGAGGTGATGCTCTCTCCATCCGTTGCTTCCAACCGACTCCAGCAGACTTTCGACGGTGCCCATACCTTCACGCACCCCACGATGGAATGATGCGTAGTGCTGTTTGCCCTGCATTCAAACCCGGTGTCACATCTCGCCTTGATTGGACGCCCATAGTTCCGTCTACCGGATGATCGACAAACCCTCAATGCTTAGCCAGCCTTTATCTAGCTCTGGTTATCGGGAATATGGCACTCAAAATGCACTTTTCCATCCGATCTCAAACACCTATCAGCACTCTTGGCCCATGATCACACCACACTAAGGTATGAGGCTTTTCCCTGTCAAGTTTGAGCTTATTACATAAGCATCCCGCTTGCAGCGATATGCAAAACACTCAAGGTTTCCAGTACATGATGAATAGGGACATTACTCACGACAAGATCAAACACATTATATTGGGTAGCTACATGCGAAGGTGTGCATCATCGACTTGTCAGAATTCACCTGTTGCCAAAGGACCGCATTTCACTCTTGCGCAACGTAGATGACTTCAGCCATGTGTTGTTCCGCGATGCTATGCTGGCACGTACTTGTCACATTCACATATCTCTTGCTTCTGGCATGATCCTCTTGAACTTTCATTTCCTTTTCTTAAATGAGCTCGACAGGTTCTCTCTTGACATGTATTTTAACTCCATGCCCCACACCACCCACTCCCTTGACTATTCATTGAGTTGAACGATTGAATCACGGTTGCTTCTATTTTGAACTTTGGATATTTTCATATTTCGAGCAATATCTCAACATGACTCGTCCACTCTTTCCAGAATCAAAGCTACAACTACGACCTTTGGTGGAGAAGCTGAAGCCGACCTTTCTCCAAAGCAAAGCTGGTCGAATACTCCTCGAGGGTATTGAAAACGAACTTGCTAACTGCCACATTCATGTTCACGAAAAGGCGCAAAGGGGAAAGCGGACTATTCCAAACGTGAATCCCGTTCATTTTGGGCCTGTAAGTTCCCGATCCATAACGCATTTAACTAACTAGGCCTGCTTATGACATTTCATAGGAGCCTGTTGAAGCGAACAAAATTTCACCACAGGCAGAAAATGAAGAAGAATGGGTTTATGAAAATCCTCACACCCCAAAAATTGTAAAACAACTGCATAAATCAAGGTCACATCAAAAAGGGAGCAGACACCAACCTCATACAAACAAAACCAAAAAGACAGCACGCCCTCAGGTTTCTAGGCATGATTCTGGCATAGATGTGAACGATTCCAGGATACATACCGACAAGATGATGAGTGGTGCAAACGGCCCAGGAGAAGATGACTTTATCCCACTAATTCAACACCCACAACCCAAAGGGCAACGTAGCAGGCCCTCCGACGACGAGATCACTCCAGGTGACTCAATATCAAATGCCGATGTACATACTCAAACTCAACATCGACAACGCCATAAACGCCGCAAACAAAGCAGCCCCCTACCTCCCAAGCCCACGTTTTCATTTAAGAAAGGCATCAAAGGCTATCTTATTGAGAGCATTGAGTATGAAGTCGCTGTACAAAAGAAACAAGCGCGTAGACGAGCACATATGGAACGAAGAAGCGCTCACCATGCATCAAAAATTATCTCAAAAAAGAAATCGTTTAGCCTTAAACATGAGGGCTCACATCCTCACTATTCTCCAACCATTCACAGCAAGACCGTAGAGGCCCGAGAGCGAGAGCAAGAATACGGAAACCTTCGCCACTCGTCAAAATCTACCCTCAAAAAGGATTCAACTGGTTCTAGACATAGGACACATCCTCACTACTCCTCCAATTTGCACAGTGAGGCTGTAGAGGCGCGTGAAAGGGAGCAGGATAGGAGAGTCGCTCGTCATTCCTCGGAAATCATTCGCAGGAAAAACCCAGTCAGCTTTGGCCCTAACGCTCCACATGCTCGCTATTCACCAAACCAACACAGTGCAGCCGTGGAAGCGCATGAGAGGAATCAGGAACGAAGAATCCGCCATTCAACACCCCATACAGACACCACCAAGAGCAACGAAGCCGCAGCCTGGAAAGAAACTATCGTCATTCGACCAGACCCAGAATCCACATCAGAATCTGAAGCAACCCCCCACCGAACCAAGAAACCCGCCCTCTCAGTCACCTCAACCGACGCGACACTCTCCCCACGCACTCATCACGATAGACGTAAAAGCAGCGCCAGCGCCGCAAGTAATCTAACCATGCCATCCGCCCCCAGCGTCCCCAAATCCTCAATAGCAGGTAGACTAATGGTTCCCTCGATGCAACAGCAAGATGACTCAGAACTTGCCTCCCTCCCCTTACCACCTTCACCATCCACCTACACTCGACAAGACCAACCCGATAACCGCAGCCGCTCACGAGGCAGGAAACGCGACCGGGATCTCCCACCTCCTGTTCCTACGTATCTCAATCAAAGGAGGAGAGCGGTTTCGGAGGTTAGTCCTATGGGGCATCCCGTAGCATCGTCAGAGGGCAATATCAATGACGCTCTTCCCAGTGGGGGTGAGAATGGTGGGACGACCGGCTTTCTGGGCACAAACGGCGCGAGCTGGGGGTGGGGCAATCTGAGCTCTGATAAGGTTCAAGAAGATGGAGAAGTAGGTGATGAAGATGGAAATTCAACAACTAGTACTTCGATTCGGGAGGCTAGAACTAGGATGGGCGCGAGGAATAGGAGGAGGAAGAGGGGGGTTGAGGGGATTATGGAGGAGGGGAGGGGTGGTGGGTAGATGGTTTGGAATTGCATATGCATCCTTCTACGTCTACAGTACTGGGAAATGTTAGGCTCTGCTCTATATTTCTGAGAGCATTCCTCTCTCTAGGTTAAGAAGCATTAGACGTTGTCTAATTCCTTGAAGGGAGTGTACCTTCTTAGCTGAAGGTGTAACTAAATTATTGTCTAAGCGCTGTACAGGCACCATAGTTTGTTACAATGAAATTGTATTCTAAGCTGACATTATGCCATAAAATGAAAGCAATGATGCTCAGCAATGATTAGATAGGTACATCAAAGAACTCTGTCTGTAGACTATTATACCTCCATTAGTAAAAGATTACCCATTAATTGAAGATCCCAAAGTGAGTTATGGTATATCCCTTGCACCATATCCCCGAAACCCTGAACCCTTTTTCTGTAATGCCATATCTATTCATGTGTAACATATCTCCATCTTTCCTGAAATCAAAATCAACAAAGGAACTGTAAGATACTCATGTTGTGTCAAATTGGTTCCGTTAGTCCTTCGTCATCCTCTACATCATTCTTCCAACATGAGGATGGAATTTCTGCCAAACACGTCGGTGAGAGTACCTCGGAATTTATGGGCCATCAGAAACTCGTCAGAATCCTCATCATCGGCATCCTCTCCTGCTTGTGCTACCATGGAAGATAGGTCGTCTGCATAACTCTCGTGGGTATTGCTTGCTTTTATCCACTCTTTCGGTAATCCCGGTTTCCTTGATTTATTGCTACGGTGATGCGGCTTCTTGTAACCTTCCTCCGCCAAAGGCAGAACCAGTGGCGTGGCTTTCATGGTGAGGTGACAACTATCGTAGCACTTGCTTGTAGAATGTAGACTGTGCTGCTTGGATGTAGGGGTTGTTTTTACTAAGCGGATCGGTGTTCTTGAATTCCTCGTTTCCTCAATTAGTCTGTAGATTCTGGCTGCAAGTGCTTCAGTGCGACGATTGAGATCGGCCAACAAGGCGTGATATTCGGTCTCTGCCGTCCTAAGCTTGGTACCACCAGAAACAGACATGGCATGGAATGGGTTGAGTTCCTGATATTTCGGACGATTGCGACTTTCTCTTCTCTGTCGAATGATTTGGTCCCATGTATTCACCACAACCTCCGATTCATCCACTTGAAAGGCCAGTTCCGAAAAACCTTCGTGTAGACTGTTTCGTTCAACAAGTGTGTACTGACTTTCTCTCCACTGATCCGGTCTTTCAAGAAGCTTTCCCGTCGTTTGGTTGTGACGAGAGAAAAGGGACGTTGCGTTCTTCTCTGTCATTAATTTCGTCGCCGCGTTTTTCCATCTCTTACAGGCCTCCCGCTTGAGGGAATTGGCCCGAAGCAAGGTGTTCTCTGCATTTACTTCTTCATAGGTCGACTTCGTTGTTCTTGTAACTTCTCTAGCTTTCTCTAACTCAATGATCGCTGCCGTATGAAGGCGTCTAACACGCCTGATATCATTCTCTGCCGCGTCCAAATTTGCCAATGCAACACATTCAGCAATAGGTTGATTTGTTGGTATACCAGTAAGAGCATGTAGAACTGCTTGTGGTTTAATTTGTCGAAGGGTCTGGCTAGGGTTGATATGTTCTGTGAAGCGGAATGACTTGACTTGCTGCGGGACTGGTGCGCGGCGAAGACCGTCAAACAGCCGTTGAAAGTTTTCATTGTCGTGTTCTGCTTGGTTGCAAAATCCTGACTGTGAGCTATGTTCTTCTCTCCGAAAGGCATTCCCAGCTTGTATCATCGGGAGTCGGTCATCGGATACAGTTGCTATAGGTTGTGATACCGATGATAGAGTGTGAGCTTTATTGAAGTTGGTGAGATCGTATGGATGGTTTTTGGACAGCCTTGGTATTCGGGAAAAACGCTTATTCCCTGTGGAAAACGGAGCAGATATGGTACTTGGAATTTGTGGTGACACAGTAGAATGTCCTGACAGAGAGGGAAAGGAACCCACTGGTGCGTTACGCGTCTCTGTGTTTGCTGATGATAAATGGTGGATACGTTCACCTCTCGTAGAGATAGCTTTACGAGTTGGCAACCTGGACTTCTGGTCGTTTCTTCTAAACGACAGTTTGAGACGAAATAGTGCACTTAAGCCCATACCAGACCGGGAACCTGGTAATGTAGGTAGACTCTTGTCCAACATGGCATCTGTCTTCTTAACTTCTTGGCTGGAAGCTTCAGTTGGTTCACAGTTGGACGTGAATGACAATTGCGGCTGGGCCCCACCAAGTTGTGCATCCGTAGAGGGCTCAAAGTCCTGCGGTCTTGAACAAGGAATGGTGGACGAATTTCCCTTGCCTCCTATTTGCTCGCGTGATGTGTTGGACGAAGAAGATGATGTGAAATTATTAGGTTGAATGTCAGTGTCAGTCTTGAGCGTTGTAGAGGTATGGGTGGTAGGGGTATTGGTTTTCTGCGTAACTCCACCAAGGATGTTGGGAACCGCTTTATGAGTCACAGTAGCTTGGGAACTGGTCCATGTTGAATCAGATGGCCTATGGTCTGTGGATGGGTTTGCGAAATCATTGCTAGCAGTATCGTTTTGATCGTAATTTGGAACGATCATAGATACCCTCATTGATTCCCTCCCGTGAAGTGCTCCAAAGGTGCTAAATCTGAGTGACTTGCGTAGTCCTGATGAGATGTTGGCTCGTAAGTGATGTACCCCGTGGCGAATCTTTCGGGCTTGACGCCGTAGATAAGACACTCTTTTGTATTCTAAGACACTGGACCGATCTGAAAAGAGGGACTGACATTCTTCACTGTAAGTGCTTTCAATCGATCCGTATAATAATTCGTTACGATTGCCTTGACCAGTCTCAACATGGTGGGATGAAGGAGCGATTCGATCATGTAGATATTCGCTCTTCTGTGTGGTCTGTCCATGGGTATGTGCTGAGTCCTCAAAGACATATGACGAGTGAGGCCTGATGGAGGTGATTGTAGTAGAAGACCGACGTGGAGTTTCCTCCGAACAGGCATTTTGTTTCGATAATCTTCGAGTAGCCGTGGAAGATCTCCGCACTGCTGGATGTATACCTGGGTCAATTCGGAAGACACTGATCAACGCCCGGCCGCATTTCTCCGCAACCAATTGACTATGTGTTTGCTTCTCCCGGTACTGTGAGCTTAGTGAATCTCGTTTTTTAGCTTTTGATACCCCGGAATGTTGTGTGGTACAGTTCCACAATGGCTTATCCTTGGGAGGCGGAGGAGGTGGTGGTGGAGGCGGCGGTAAGGAACATGATTCCGTTTTAGGATCTACTAAGGGCTGGTTTCCTGGTGTTTCTACAGTGGATTCTCGCTGTTGACCTCTCTGTCCTTCATCTCCTGGCCGAGATTCTTCAACGTTATGTCCCAAGGCATCAGATGGTAAGGATGACTCTCCGCTGCCCGATCGTTGTTGATCTGGTGAAGCATTGGCGTCAATCACATTGGCTGGCGTCTGAGCCCTACGAGCATCTACTGCTAATGTCAATTGCATATCCCAAGCATTTGACAGAAGCATTTTCGAAATCAAACTCGTGTTCACTTACATAAATCAGCGATAGGACATGGTATTCTCCGGGGTGACTTCCTCTGTGTGCTCAATGGAGGGAGTTTGGGAGTCGGGGGCTGGCGTTCCGGAACTGAAGGGTGACTCCTGGAGAACTTCAACGAGGGAAGTGAGCGGATAGATCGTAATTTCTTGAAATCCAGAGATTTGAGGGCGAAAGCATGGTGACTTTCGGTAGTAGTGACCACGACGCCTTGGATATAATTTGAAGATACGCTTGAAGCCATCATTTGAGAGGTGGTTGAGGAGGGAGGAGCGGGGTGGAGAGGGATGAGGAATCAATAGAGGTCATGGAATGTGGGAGAGGCGGAGGGCAAAGGGATGCATGAAGTGAGGGCTCCTGGATGTTGGAATAGAGTTTGAGTATGTACGTCAGGACGTCGTCGCTGGTTCCTTCCTTACTAACATCACGTGATGGAAAAGCAAATTGGAAACTGTTGCAACACCTATTGAAGAACTTCGCAAAGATGAGCGAAATGGTTTTCACATTACAGGTCTTTTCTCTTGAATTATTTACCCAAAACAATTACCGACCGATACGAAGAGTACTTAACTCCAAACGCTCGAAAAAGTGCACCAGCAGTTCCATAACACATTTCATGAAGATTACCACCAGCACAGGGTCCGCCATACTCCATAGATGGGAGCACTGCCATGGGCCCTGTCTGCCCAAGGTATCGTATAGGTCTCGTCTAATTCGTAGCGATGTGATTATGCACTATTGGCTGTTATTCTCTGTCATAAGTAATCAGCCTGGAACGGCCGAGAGTTAAGAAACCACAGGTACTCACAACAACGACAAAGTCAGATCACCTCGAATGCTAGCCTTGAGCTCAATTTCGACCTCAAGGTTTGCCTCTAATTTCAACTTCAACCCATCCTGCTCATCTAATGCACTCTGGCTCTGTTTTTGTTGTTCCATCCTGTAGGGTTGGTTGGGATCAGACCCTCGCATCGGGATCTCTCCTCGCATCGCTCTAGCTTTTGTAACCGGTCCGTCCATTGAAGTGCTATCGGGCCCAATCCGCTCGAAGGCTTGCATAGAATTCAATTCGTTATTGGCATCGGCTTCTTCCAAAGCTTCGAGCGAGGCAGTCTTCATGTACTTGCCCTCCTCGATGCCCTTCTGGATGCGTCTTCGGCGGTCTCGACGGGATTGCGAGCGTGAGCGGGCAGACTGAAGCCCGGACTCACGTTTCTCCTGTTTCTTTGCATTCTCCGCCTTTTGCTGTTGCATCATGGTGCGCTCGTGGGGCGCGTCATCGTACTCGCGGTCGGACATGATGGAGAAATGAAGAGGTCAAAGTATGCGGTAGAAAGAAGGGCTCAGCGGAATGTGTGAGAATGAATGTCGATATTACGCGGACTGCGAACTGCGGGCAGAGGTCGAAAGTTGAAGAAGGTGGAAAGAGAGAAAGAGAAGAGTAGCAACATCAATCATGAGAGTGGAAAGGCAAGAAGATGTGCTTCCAAGCTAGAGCCATCCAGCCAACCCGAAAACAAGATTCATGCCGATGGAGTGGCTTGTCCCCAGCTGCACACTGCCCAGGTGCATCCTGCATCCCAGGCCAGGCCTGCTGTTTCGGTGGCATGTCCGCCCCGCCAAAACTTGATCGTCGATTTATTCTGACGTCAGTGCGAGCAGGGAAGCTGACACCTGTCACGGATGCCATGCCGCGGAGGCGAAACGTAACGTGCCGCCCGCAAAAACGGTTTGCGGATTGCTTCTCAGAATAACACACTTGCCACCGGTTACGTGTTGATGGACAAGGGGAGCAGGGAGGGTGATGTGAAAAGTGTAAAAGTTGGCAGATGGCAAGATGCGGGCTAAAAAGGGGGGGAAGAGGCTGGTGCTGCGGTAGGCATGTGAACTAGTGGGGCAAGCTTCATCAGAGCTCCCTGGCAGAGAGCTTCACCACCGAACTGGTTGAAGGTACAACGAAGGGGTAAAGCTCAATTATTATTATCATTATCGCACGGTTATGGAGTAATTCGCACATGCACGCGCCCGAAGGTCTTTGGATGGCTTTTATATGCACACAATGGCTATGGTAAATAATGGGGTAGTAATTACACCAGGGAAGTCCAATCCGATTCAAACGCCTATCCAAAACAACAAATTCCAATTGATTAGCTCTTGAGTCGTAAATGCGTAGCTCTCCAACGTTTCAGTATTATTTCTTGTACATCGTACTCGTGATTGTTTAGTTACTGCAGCTTGTTAGTCGTTGCTCTTCAGCTTGGGAAAAAGGAGTCACTTACAGCAGACCCAAAGTCAGGTCACCATGGATCTTGGCCTTCAGTTGAATTTCGATGTCGAGGTTAAGCTCCAATCTTAGTCGGAGCTGTTCGCCCTTGCCTCCGTCGTCGTCGTCCTCCTGGCCACCACCGCCAGTCAAACCACCCAATGCTTTGCCAGCTGTATTGCCAACCTGGTTTACTGCATTGCCTGCAGTGTTTTGAACCATGTCGCCGGCACCGTTCACAAGCTCGCCGCCGGGCAAACCTTCGGTAATGCCTCCGAGGGGACCTCCGCCGCCTTGCTGTTGCTGCTGCTTCTTCTGGCGTTGGCGGTTGCGTCGCCCTCCAGCAGCGGAGACATCGGATCGAGCAAGAGACTCGGTATCGCTATCGGGTACGTTTCGTCGGCCACGGCCTCGAGATTGGCGGCGTCTTGATTGTGACTTCTGGGGCTCCGGTTCGGGTTCAGACTCGTCGGCGGCGGCGCCGCGAGTAGTCTTCTTTTCTGTTTCATCGTTCGCATCAGCCCCTCCTTCACCATCGCTATCGTCTGGACCGGGGGTGGGCTCAGGAGTAGGCTGCTGCTGCTTCTTGTTGCCCAACTTCTTCGGGGTCTTCTTTTCGGTTTTCTTACTCGAGTTCTCTGCGCTTCCGCTTCCTCCCAGGGAGGCATTGGCGTCTGCCTGACCTTGACCTTGAACGGTCTGCTTGGATTCCTCAACGGTGTCCGCCATGGTGTCGCTAATTGACTAGGTGGGTGGTGGTAAAGCAAAAGGCTGGATTAAAAAATAGGACGAAGTGGAAAGGTTGAAACTGCAAGATGCAAGCTGCAAGCTGAATTGAAGAGCAGGAGAAGAAGAGAAGGGATGCAAACTGTAAAAGAAAAAGTCCCAGAAGCAGGAACCGGTTTGGAGATGAGCAGCTTGACACCGCACCCTGGCCGCTCAAGCCACCGAACCCTGCACTCTGACGCAACTGTCGCACTTCTCAGGCGACCCCGCCACTTCTGGGGGGCATCAGTGATCGAGAAGTGACCAAGATGCCCAGCAATGCTGCGAAACTTGCACCCATCCCTGCCACTGTCTGCCGGAATTGACGACATTCCAGCGTCCGGGACGGCTGCGGATGTGCACACAAGGTTTGCCTGCGATGAGGTTGTGTAATCGCCCTGTTACTGACGCTGTTACTGGTGCGCGCAACAAGTCCGCTCTGCCGCTGGCCGACTACGGCTAAGCAGCTGGGGAGTGTCGACTTGTTTGCGCCTGTAATCGATGCTTTTGGAAATGCCCAACGATGCCGATGCGCCCATGATTCTGCGACGATTCTGGTGCATTACGCCAGCTTCGATCACGATGACCTCTGGGGGGCTCGATGCTTTGTGGCTGGAATGGCTTGCATGTTGCAAGTATAGTAGCAGCTTAGCTTGCGTGGAATTACTGGAGCCGAATATAGCGCAACGCTCTCGGGAGCTTGTAGAGCACATACCGGCAGTACGTGGGCAGCTTTTGCACGTGAGATTGCGCGGATGGGCCCTATAGTATATAGATGTTCTGGTCATGATAGAGATGAAGTTGTTGATGAAGTGCCTTTTAACATATCTCTGCTGCGTTATTCTGTGGTTAGATATGCAAAGCTGAACCTTGGATATGGATGAGCGAAATCGTTGGTCATCATGTGTGGATGACAGCGCAGCAGAACCTCGGCGCTGGAAGTCCCTCTGCCCCCAGGTTTCGCCGACCGTTTCGCCGGTGTCAATTCCAACCTCACACCAAAGTCTCACATACTGCCCCCTTCGAAGGAACACGCCCACCAAACTGCCGGGTGATCGTCCGAATCTACAATGTCGTCTGCAAAGAATCCAGATGATGCAGCCAAAGCTCGCATCACCTCGCACATGAATGCAGATCATCAGGACTCGGTAGCCCAATCTCATCCAAACGGTTTATGGATCGGAATGGTTGACTTGATTAGCTCCGTCGATACCTCGAGTACTACAGCCAGATAGCTCCTATTGCGGCTCTCAATGCCAAGCTCGAAGATGTTACACTCGAAGGCATGAAAATCAGCATCGACGAGAACACGACCTACGATGTTCCCTTCAAACCCGCCTTGACCTCCTATCGTGAGGTCCGTGAGCGGGTCATCCAGATGGACCAAGACGCACTCAAGGGGCTGGGCCGTAGCGATATCACCGTTACCGAATTCCAACCGCCTCGAGGCTTTCACCTGGTGGTTTTTGTCGTCTGCCTCATTACATATATTGCATTCGCGCGGAAAAGCCATTTCCTCCCGGGAAGCTACTCCTATGATAATCTCCTCATACATGTTCCCGCCTTTGCAAGCTTCTGCGCTCGGATCCAGCCAATTCTCATCACCGCTATGGTTGCAATTCACGTTGTAGAGGCTTATAATATGATGAAAAAGTGTGAGAAGCATTCGATCCCATTTATGACGGACCTGTGGTGGGAATGGGTAATATCTAATTTCATTGAAGGATTTGGAGCCCACCAGAGGTATGAAAAGAGACTCCCTACATTAATTATCGTCCACTAACTTCAGTCAGATTCGATGCTATTGTCGCAAAGAAGAAGGCGGCTAAAGAAAAGGCACAGCACTGATAGATGGGTCGAAGTACTCATCAAGTATGGTCTTTGAAATAGCATTGGAATTCGATAGACGATGAATCTCCATACTCCAGGGCAATTTGGAGGGCTCTTTCAACATCCCGAAGCTATACAGCACGAGGTGTGTTTTATTGACCGCCACTGCCGAAATTCCATGCATCTCAGCAAGAAGGTTGTTAAGATTTAGGTTTCTTTGAATATAGATATCTATCTTAATCTAGTTACCATTGTTTTTCTCATGATAGAACATAATGAATTCGTCCTACAATATCAGCGTTTTATCATATTTCGCATGCTTTCTAATGAAGGAGTTAAAACTTGAACTTCACCTAGGTCCACACTTCCAATCATCCATCTATTCATCTACTAAGCCGGATACATTCACTTCCCGTGTTCCGTGTTAACATCTGGTTAACACATCTATAGAGATACAATGGGTGATAGCCTAGACGGTGTATGCTAGGAGTGAGATCCTTGATTGTAGACGTTCAAACCATTGAACTGTTGTGAAGGATTGGTCAATTTGGTAGTATATCCGTAGGTGGGAGGTTCATCTTGCTCTCTGCAGTGTTCGTGACGATTGATCATATTGGAAAGCTGAACTGAATTCCACCGAAGTTGGCTTGGAAATTGAATAAATTGTTTTGTAGCACCAGAGATTAGCTCCAACCCCAGTGCCTTTGATAGTATGTACGAATCCCAACCCCTAATACTCTTAGTAAGCAACCTACTAAACCCTAGATCAACACCAAGCTTTGTGGCAACCCAATCCAATCCTCATTTAACTTTAAGCTTAATCCATCATACCCTGATCATACATTTTCACTATATAGCAATCACAGCCTATCCAGCAGTCTGTTCACTCCACGCCGACGAATACCCAAATGGCATCCACTTCACCATCCCCTCCACCCTCGAAATCAACCCATTATTAACCTTCAGCAACTGCGGAATCATATAAGTACTAGGCACCAGCTCAGTCTCACTCAACGGCAGCGGTCCATCAGCCGGATAATCAACCATCGCAACCACCAACACAATCCCCCTCTCTGTATCCGTAACCAAGAACCTCCGATCACGGACCGTCGTCGTAAGAAGCGAGAGTCCGTTTGGATTCGGTCCATCCCCGCTTGCTTGATCAGAACAGGATATGTTTCCTTGGAAGAAGTTGTCGCGGCGGGTGCATGTGGGGGTGAAGAGACCGTCGTTGCTGGCGTGGCGTTGGAGGCTTTCGAAGTAGGTGTTTACCATTGCTAGAAAGACGCCGCCGGTTTGGTTGGTGAAGTATACTGGGTCTAAGCGGCCGGGGGAGGAGCCTTCCCATTCTATTGGGATGGGTGGGCGCATGAGGGTTATGGTGCCGCCTCTAGATCCGGGGGATTCTGCACGGACACTGTGGGCTTCGATCTCAGTGATCTTTCCTTCATTGACTTTGATTCGAAGGGCAAGTACTCCGGGGGTGGTGTGTTCATTGGTAAGGCCCCAGTAACCTGCTGTCCCGGTTGTCGGATCTGCAAAGCTCGTTGCGTAGCTGTCTACACCGGGCCTTGAGATGTTGCCTAGAGTTCCCCACAAACCGTCGTTAAGGGAGATGAACTGGCCGTTCTCGGAATATCGCACGTTCTGAGCTAGTGGCAGTCTCGAAGCGTTATGAGCTAACATCGCTTGGAGTACCTGATCCACGACGTTGTTGAGACAGGTGCGATCACACGGGTCTGCTACGGTGCGGCTAGTCTTAGGTCCTTGGAGATCCTTTGGAGTATCAGTAGAAAACGCCGAGCGCATGCCATACGGCACTTCAGTCAAAGTCATCTCAATCCGGTATAACTTTTCACTACGCAAGCGGAACGCTTCAGATGCTGCCAATGTTCGCGGTACATCGAAGTAGGCGGGGATGGGTGAGGAGGTTCCATTCACACTAGGTAATTCCCGAACTGTGCCGTTGTGATCGAGGGTGGTGATAGCAAACACTACTTGACGCTCCTCGTCCACAACTGGATACCGGATATCGCGGATCTTGGTGACAAAGCCTAGGAATCCGGTCTGGAATTGTGCTTCACAGCCCAGTGATGCAAATGCGGTGTCGTTAGAGTGGCCATAAGGATCACCATTCTGCTGGTTGGTAGTCTGAAGTGCGTCTTCCAGTCGATTGCAATCTTTGTCGAAGAATGAGTAGTTCCCTTTGGGATCATTCCGCTCCATTCCCTTGTAGTATTTTCCAGTCTGAAATATAAGCATTTCGCGTGGAATCCGCTGCTCTGGTGGAACTGCCTCCAACCATACTGCCTCCGGCTGACCCATCTTCTCGTAACGAGCCGCACCATCTACATCGCGTGTAATTTGCGTCTCAATCTCGGTAATTTTCCCATCCTCTCCTAGCTGAAGACGAACGATATAGATGGTACCCACGCCGTTCTCGGTTATGGTGGTAATGGCTGCGACTTGACTGGACTCCGGATCGCTGAAGACATGTCGGTATTTCCCAGGAGCGCCAGCGGTTAACCATTCCCCCGTTCCTATTGGAAGTATTTGACTATTCTCTACGTACTTGACGGATGGTGCTGTAGGTAGAGTCGACGGGTCATGTGCTGCCAAGGCAGTCAGATACGTCGATATATGGTTTTCCAAGCAAGTTCGATCGCAGACTTCAGCCTGTACCTGCGTTGAACACAGTGCCAATAACGACGAAAAAGCGGTAACCGCCGTTCGAAAAGAGGGGACCATGACTTTTGTGGTTGAAAGGAAACGTGGGGGTTCTTCAGTGTTCGGCCCCTTTCCACCTTTTCACCTTTTATACAAAAGTCCTATGTCTAGGGGAATGACATTTATATACGTTAGATGTTAGTCAAAGACATCCGTTTTGCCGGCAAACCTTGTATGTCTCCGCAAAGACCAATCCTGGCAAATAATATATTTTCATGCACTTCCAGGATTTAACCGACAGGACTAAGGCAATGCCACTCTTTGTGTATTGTGGATGTGGGGTGTTAAATAGTTAAGATGGCTAATTATTATAAAACGAACCGAGCGAATATAGATCTATTGGCTTGTTGAATTGGTGATAATCTCCATTATACACAATCAACCTTGTGTTTTTGGGCAATGTTGGGGGCTC
>AJFL01001458.1:0-12888 GCA_000467735.1 Rhytidhysteron rufulum CBS 306.38
AGAGGCGAAGCTGGCGAGCTTTGGAAGGCGGATGGCGTGCTGCTGCGACGACCCGGAGAATTATTGGTGCTGGCCTGCCCTGCCGAGGAGGCGGAGAGAGCGCGGCTTGATTCTACCCACCCACCGGTGGACGTAGGAACGGTAGCGACGATTGCGACAATGCGACAATTGCGACAGCGGAGGACGAGGGGATGAGGTGACGAGGTGACGAGGTGACGAGGTGACGAGGTACATTACAATACGGAGTAGTGGTAGGTCAGGTGATTTGTTTTTCCCTTCCAATGTTCCAACGTTTGACGATTCAGGGCCGGTCAGTGCAGCATGGCCGGCCACCAACCACTGCTGGCAGGGCTGGCCATAGCCTGTTGGCCCTTGTCGAAATTTTGGCCCGTAGGGCTGAAAATATTATTCCTCGACTTCCAGACATCCCACCAGCCAGCACATTCACCTTCGGAAACACATAACCAACCTTCTACCCAGCTATTCAATCTACCTATATATCAGTCAATTCTTATCGCCGAAACTACATAACACTCTCTCCCCGCCAAAATGGCGACCCAATACCCACCACCCTCCAAACGCCAAAAAACCGCCGCTGCAGCCAAAGCTCGCGAACAGGCCGACGTCTCAGAGACAATCCCCGATGGCAGCGTACGGGTACGATTTGTAGACCAAGCGACCGGCGAAAGCGGCTCTCTTCCCGTTCTAACAGTTGCCCTTGCTCAAGCGACAACCAAAAACCTCGAGATCCTACTGAACGAACTAAAAGAGCAAGGCGATGACCGGATACCGTACCGCTTCTTCCACGATGGAGGGGCCGAAGCGCTGGGCGATAAGGCAGACCTATACAATGCTTTGGTAAAACCGGGGAAAGCATCTGCAGAAACTGAAATAACCCTGCATTATGCGCCGCAAGCTGTGTTCCGGGTGAAAGCAGTGTCGAGATGTGCGTCGGCGATATCTGGACATGGAGAAGCCATCTTAGCGACTCAGTTCTCGCCAGTGAATTCCAGTCGAATGGTCAGTGGAAGCGGAGACAACACTGTTCGAATTTGGGATTGTGATACTGGCACGCCCGTTGCGACATTGAAGGGACATACGTCGTGGTGTCTGGCAGTCAGCTATTCTCCGGATGGATCGCTCATTGCGTCTGGATCAATGGATAACACTATTCGTTTCTGGGCCGCGAAGAACGGAGAAGCTTTGGGGGGGCCTCTCAAGGGCCATACGAAGTGGATCACATCTTTATCCTGGGAACCATATCACATGCAAGCACCAGGTCGCCCACGAGTAGCGTCATCCTCCAAAGACTGCACGGTCCGGATATGGGATGTAGTCGGACGAAAGATTGATTTCGCCCTCACCGGCCACAAAGGCAGCGTAACATGCGTCAAGTGGGGAGGCACAGGAAAAGTAAGTTAATCAATCATCCTCATTTCAACCCTTCACTGATCCCCTTACCAGCTCTACACCTCCTCCCACGACAAAACCGTCAAAGTCTGGTCCGCCACCACCGGTCAACTAGAATTCAGTCTCAACTCGCACGCACATTGGGTAAACCACCTCTCCCTAAGCACCGAATTCGTCCTCCGAACCGCCTACCACGACCACACACGACAAATCCCCTCAACGGACGAAGAAAAACTCATAAAAGCCAAACAGCGCTTCGAGAAAGCCGCCACGGTGAATGGCGAAATCATCGAACGCCTAGCAACCGCCAGCGACGACTGCACAATGTACCTCTGGACACCACTCACCTCCAAAAAACCCATCGCGCGTCTAACCGGCCATCAAAAACAAGTAAATCACGTCACCTTCTCCCCCGACGGCATATATGTCGCATCCGCGGGCTTTGACAACCACGTCAAATTATGGTCAGCACGGGACGGCAAGTTTCTATTTAGTTTACGCGCGCACGTGAGCCCTGTTTATATGACCGCTTTCTCGGCGGATAGTAGGTTACTTGCTAGTTGTAGCAAGGACACTACGTTGAAAGTTTGGGATTTGAGGACGGGAAAGCTGAAGGAGGATTTACCAGGACATAAGGACGAGGTTTATGCGCTTGATTGGGCGCCTGATGGTGATAAGGTGGGTAGTGGGGGTAGGGATAAACAGGTGAGGATTTGGAGGAATTAGATTATGGGGGGGTTGCTGGTGTCAGAGTATTTATGAATGAGATAGAGAGACGGTAAAAACGCTGCTGCGTCGGTACATTCAGAAATGATACCCATTATATAGGATGACTAATTTATTCTATTTCTACTGGGTTGGGTTTATGAATGTGCAATTTTGAATATCTTCAACATGTCCTAGCTGGACTCGTTACAAGAGAAGAAGCCTCGTTAATCGTAAGAATCCGCATGCTTAGAATACAATACCCCTGACCATTCATCTACACTAACTACTACACTAACTTCTAGTTTTAGCCCTGGAGGTCTATTCGGTTTTTGCCGGCCCCCCCCCCTTCCTGGTCAGCCAGCACGTGACTGCGATGTTTCCTGGAACTCTATTTACACTTCCAAAGTTACGCAAGAAAATTCCATGTCATCTTCCTGTCCCAGCCCAGCCCAGCCCAGACCAGACCAGACCAGACCAGCATAAACTCTAGCCTCACTTTTTCAAAGACTCTACATCAAAATGTTAATAAGCACACAGGGAAAGGACGACGTTCGATCTAGACAATAGGTAGGTACAATTCATCTAAATACATCATGACATGTCCAATTCCCGCCTAAGTATACAATAATCCTTCCGGCTTCCTTAGTCGATTCATTCCTGCACATTTTTCAAACCTAAAGAGCGTTGCAAATGGCAGTGTAAGCCGGCTTCGCGTTGAAACCCGAGTCAAACAGCAGCGGGCTGGTGCTGGAACGCCAGCTATCCTGGTCACGGAGACCCCAAACGGTAACTCCGACACAGTTTGAGATATTCAAGCAGGCTTTGAAGACGTTTGTGTAGTCGTTGGCGGGAGCAGAGGCGATGTCGAGTTCAGTGACGGCGCATTCGGAAGCTGCTGCGCAAAGGGCTTGCAGAGCACCTGCAGTCCCGGAAGATTGTCCGCCGGTCAAATGAGTCTGGGATCCTATACCGTCGATCGGAGTGCCGTTGGCAATCCACTGCTTGACCTTGCTGACCATGCCGGTCGTCTTGCCGTAGCTTGCCGTGTCGAGGCTGCGTAGACGTTAGTTCTCCAACTACTCTTGAACGAACAGTGGCGGTTTCGGAACAAGGCACTTACTTGTAGTCATTGATGTAAAGTTTGGCGTTAGGGTCGGCAGCACGCGCAGTCTTGAAGGCAATATCAACGAAGCTCTCGCCGAGAACGTTGTAGAACACGGAAGAACGGAAGCCTCCTTGTTCACTAAGGATTTCGTTTACAACATCCTGTGATTTTTTTTCTGTTAGCGGCATCTCATCGGTGTCCGAATTGGACTGTCATCACATACCCAAGCGTAGATCTTTCCCTTGTAGCGACCCATGACGGTTGTGATGTGGTTGTTCATAACCTCAGTAAGAGTGGCCTTGTTGTTGATTGAAGAAACCCAGCCTGGGAGCTGCGAGTGCCACACAGTCGTATGACCTCGAATGATCAAATTGTTCTTCTCGGCATAGTCGACCAGGTAGTCTGATGTAGTGAACTTGAAGTTTCCTCTGCTGCTTTCGGTCGAGTCCCACTTCATACTGGCATCGAGTTAGTACTGGGCATAAGCACTCCTTCCATTCCACTAAGGTCTCTCAATCTTCTTGATTCACATACCTATTCTCCGGTGTAACTTGACCAAAGTTTGCCTTGATCACATCGGCATTTTGACCTGAGGACAAGCGATTTTGGTCCGTAGCAACTCCAATATATTTCTTTCCCTCATGGGCAGCCCACTTCTCCTGGAGGCTGCAAGGTGCAGCATTGGCGACGCCAGTGTTCCCAGTGCTGCCAGTGTTGCCTGTAGATCCAGTGTTGCCTGCGCTAGCTGTTGGCAGAGTAATAGCACTCGTTGCAAGTGTCGTAGCAACATTGCCGTTACCAGTTCCAGGGACACATTGAGAGTAGTATTCGTTCGAAGCAACGCAGTTATAGCCAGCAGAACATCCACTTTCTCCAGCCCATCCCTGACCACCACATTGTCCCCAGGCAGGAGCTTCAGCAACAACGGTGCCAGCCGAAGCGGCGAGGAGCACAAGTAGTTCAGATCGACGCATATTAAAGGATTGGTGAATTTCTCTTTGGCCGAAATGAGAGTTACTCGAGATCAACTGACTTTTAAAAAGAGCCCCCTCCCCCTTTATACGCCACCATTGATTGATCCATCAGGTTTATTTTGAGCAAATGAATGAATTAAAACGCGGCCCACTCTGCAAGGTATCCGCTATAGATGAGCATAATTTTGGCTGAAGAGTAGTTGCCCGGGCAAATAAATTGATCGAGGCATTCGCCAGTCCAGGTGATGAGCGAAGATTAATATAGGGAGGTTATCGTATGACAATATAGGACGGTTAACCAGTGCCGTTTCACCAAGGCTTGTAACTCCTACGCTGAGGCATGATCAAGAGCATAATCCTTGTCGTATAGCTCTCGAAATTAATAGTGATTAGGAGTTGTGATGGAATCGAAGAAAACCTCTCGTTACGATAAAGAAACCCCCGTTCATAATTAAATATAGAAAATGCATGAACTTAGAGCAATCAGATAGTTGATCGCTTTCCAGAAACCATGAACAAGCGTAACTTAGACGAATCTCAAATCCACACTGTTGGAAATAAGGAGTTCGCCTCCCCCAGATTTAACCCGGCTGAAAAGGTTTGACATGATTAAGAACATCAGGCTAAATTAATGCCTGCCCTGGTATCAACCAAATTGATATGGGTTTATTTGGTCATCTTTCCAGAAGAGAGACTTGGTTTCCTCCATGGCATTGTGGTGGTCCAGAAGCTGCGTTTATCACTGATAGAAAGGCGGATATTATTTCTCCGCAGTGCAAACTCTCAAAGCCACAAATCAGGAAACATAGCGAAGTGAACGAGGTCATTGATAACCTAGGGTATTTAGTAAGGCATGGAGTGCGAAGAACAAGACAAGGGCGTTTCACACCACTGTTGTCAGGTCTATGACCAAGAATAATGAAGGGTTTAAATACGGTCAGATGGAAATATGGAAATAGGTTTGTGCCACAAACCATGACTTGGCGAATTGCCACTATCCAGGTTACCTAAAGAGACTTCCCCGGCATGGTTATTGGTAAATATGCCAGTGACCGAGTTTTGCCTACCGAGCAGATTGAAACGCCCTCCTAGGACTATCTGAAGGAAAACTTACGAAAGCATCATGCTATGCCGTGATGTTTACTAGATTCCGTTAGATTGCGGGATATGTAATAAACATCTTTTTCTACTGTGTGTATACTGTTCCAGTATGGAAGCACCTACAGACTCGACAACGTGCAGAGTCTTCTAAGATGAGAAACTTAATCAGTTGTCTAAGGGACGCCGAGTCTGAGGCTGACGGCTCGTCGATGTGCTTCTAGTTCCTCAACCTTGGCTAATTGCATAACCGCACCACCGACATTGCGTAGACCCTCCTTTGTTAAGTTCGAGGCTGTGATGTGCTTAACGTAGGATCCGAGGTTTACTCCAGAATACTGTTTTGCATAACCGTACGTCGCTGAATGATGTTAGTTATACCTACAACACTCTGAAAGTTGCTTATAGTTGCTAGGATACTTACGCAAGGAGTGGTTAACGCCTGCAGAATAATCGCCAACACTTTCGGGTGTCCATTGACCGACAAACACACTTCCAGCATTCTCAACCAATGCAACTACATTCTCAGCATCTTGCACTTGCAGGATTAGATGTTCGGGGGCATAAAGGTTGCTTAATCTCATGGCCTCTGCAATGTTTTCGACAGCAAGAGTGACGGAGTGTTCAATGGAGCCTCTGACGATGTCTACTCGAGGGAGGGCATTTGCTTGGGTGTGGAGTTCATCCTCGATGGCTGCCAGTTGAGCTTCATTCAAATCCACAGCAATAAGAATGACTTGAGAATCCACACCATGCTCTGCCTGGCTCAGAAGGTCAGAGGCAACGAATGCTGGATTGGCAGATGCATCTGCAACTACCAGGACTTCACTTGGTCCAGCAGGCATATCAATGCTGACTCCAGCATTGGTATCATTAGACACAATCATCTTGGCTGCAGTGACGAACTGGTTTCCTGGACCGAGAATCTTGTCGACCTTGGACACACTTTCAGTTCCGTAAGCAAGAGCGGCAACAGCCTGTGCTCCACCGGCAAGAACAATACTCTCAGCACCGACCTTGTGGGCTGCGTAGACTATTTCCGGAGTGATAGACCCATCTGCTCGGGGTGGTGATGCGAGAACAATCTTCTTGCATCCAGCGACCATTGCAGGAACACCGAGCATAAGAGCGGTAGAAGGCAAGACCGCTGTACCTCCAGGAACGTACAATCCGACACGCTCGATTGGGCGAATGAATCGAGAGCAAACCACGCCGGGCATTGTCTCCACCACGAGCGGTTTGTCTTCCTTTTGAGCGGCATGGAAACGGCGGATGTTCTCGAAGGATAGGTCGATTGCGGCTGTAGTCTCGGGATCAAGTTGCATAAGAGATGGTGGGAAGGGAGCACGTAGTACCGGCGATGTCAGTGAAGTTGCCTTCTCGAACTTATGAGTGTACTCCAATAGAGCCGCATCACCACGTGTTTTGATGGAGTCGATTATAGGGTGAACGATACTCAATATCTTATCGCTGGATTTCTGGGAAGGCCTCTGAAGCACCGATTCAATAGCTTCTGGCGCCTCGTTGGCGGTTATATATCGTTTCATCGTAATCTTACCATCTTTGGTTCCGGCAGGATCTTCCTTGCTCTTGGGAATGGATGCAGCTTCTTTGACTGCGTCGTTAGTGTTGGTGGTGCCATTCGTCGTGCTATCCTTGTTTGATACTTGCGCTGCAAAGGCGGGCTTTGCATCGCCAGTTCTTCTTTTAACCTTGACACTCTTTGCATCAAGATTTCGTTCCACGTCCTCCAACGACACATCTGCAGATATGCATTTGGCAAGGGCGAAGTAGAGCAGGTCGGCGGCTTCAAATGCAATATCAGCCTTGCTATCAGCGTCACATAACTCATTAGCCTCTTCGAGGATCTTAGCCTTCAAGAGTTGAGGGTCGTTGAATAGGCGGGCAGTGTATGAGCCTGGTGGGGCAGTGCTTTTACGGCTTTGTAGGGTCTGTTGAAGACGAGACAGACCACTATACTGTCCAAAGCACGTTGCTGTAGCAAGGTGGCAGAATCCTGAGCATCTTTAGCTAATGCAGTGCGTATTACAAAGAAATATGAATACCTCTTCCCTTCTGCCGAACAACATAGCGTAAGCAGTCACTATCGCAGTCCAAAGACAGCGATACAAGTTCCTGGACGTCTCCACTGCTTTCGCCCTTGTACCAAAGACCCCTCTTACGGCTCTGATAGACGCCACGGCCTGTCCTTAAGCTCTCGGCTACACTCTCCTCGCTACTATACACCAGACCAAGTGCAACACCTCTTTCATCCGTAACGAGGGTTGGAAAGAGGCCGTCGGATCGGTCACTGGTCGCATTGGCGAGGAGAAGTGAGGCAACACTCAACAGGGCGGGCTCTTGCTTCGGGTCGGTTGTGAGGAGGGTGGCAGGGATGATAGGAACTGCGGAAACCTTGGACACTCGAAGAGCGCTGTCCAGAGTAGGCGAGGCAAAGGAGACGAAAACTCCAGGCCTGTCGGGACCGTATTCTTTGAGCCATGCCTCGACAAGTTCTACGTCATGGGCTCGGTGAGAGTACACGTCGACCGACTTCCCGCCGATGGAATTTACGATTTCCTCCTTTGTGTTGCCAGGCAGTATAAGAACGAGTCGGTCTTGGTCCATGTTCTTGTCCAACAGCTGGTCGAGCTGCTGGCGCGAGACGAAAACCTTTGCGGCGCCGGAATCGAGCAGGGAGACAACATCTTCGATGGAAGTGAGGGCGGAGACGTCGAAGTATGTCGAGTAACGGCCGACGGTGTCTCGGAGGTAGAGCAAAGCTTGCTCAACGGCGCCCTGCTGTACTGAGGTGAAGATGCTGCCTACAAAGGATAGAGCGGCGGGGTTGAGGCCTTGCGCAGGCTGGGTGTAGGTTGCGAGGTCAATTGAAGCCAGGAGGGAGGGCGACATGTTGGCAAAGGACCATGCAAGAGCGCAGTCCTGGGGATACGAGCAAATGGTGAGGAGGATTGAAGGTGGTGACGTGAGAGCGGGTGAATAAAACAAAAACTTTTGGCAATCCAGTCATAGAATAGAAGCGGCGGTGGTTGGTGGGGTAGAAGACCTAGGGACCTAGGGTAGATCCATTATCTTAGGCGCATTTATTTATCACGCCCAGGCCAGCAGGCAGTGGCAGGCCAGGCCAGGTCGGTGCCCTGGTGCCCTGGTGCCCGGCATCGGCAACCGTAGCCGACCAAATTGATAATGACCTCTTTTATTTCCAGTGAACGATTGACTCAGAAGTGCTGCTCATCAACAACACCAAAACATGGCGCAAACAAAGTCCCCCTTCGACCTCTCCAAGTGTGCAAGGGCGAATATATTAGCCCTAGAGCCTTACAGATGCGCTCGAGAGTACGTCCATATCAATCGATTTCCTAGCTCGCTTCAATTGACTAACAGCTAATGAGCCAGTGACTACAAAGACGACGGGACCAACATTCTCCTTGATGCAAATGAAAATGCCTACGGACCAGGTCTTGCGCTCAATGAGCAAGGCAAACTCCCAAGTAGTAATGCCAATGGCACTCCAGACCCTATAGATGTCGATCTATTGGGATTAAACAGATACCCAGATCCGTATGCGCCTTCACTCACGTCCCAATTGAACCCAAGGTAACATCGTATAACTAGTCACCAACCAGATCTCAAACAACTCCTCTGCAACCTTCGCAATACCCACCATCACACCTCCAAAACCCTCACTCCAGACAACCTCTTCGTTGGCGTCGGCTCCGATGAAGCCATTGACGCCCTCCTTCGCGCTTTCTGCGTCCCCGGCAAAGATAAGATCCTCGTCTGCCCACCTACATATGGCATGTACAGCGTTTCCGCACAAGTAAATGACGTAGCTCTTGTAAAAGTTCCGCTCGTAACACCAGGGTTCTCAGTCGATGTGGAGAGCATCACCTCCGCGCTTTCTGCCGACCCAACCATCAAACTAATTTACCTCTGCTCGCCTGGAAATCCGACCGCTGCCCTCCTCCCCAAATCCGAAATTCAGCCAATACTCGAACACCCAACGTGGAATGGTGTTGTTGTAGTTGATGAAGCATACATTGATTTTGCACCTGATGGGTCTAGCCTTGCGGAGTGGGTGACCGAGTGGCCAAATCTGGTAGTCATGCAGACACTTTCAAAAGCGTTCGGATTGGCAGGTATACGGCTTGGTGCCGCGTTTACCTCACCACCTATCGCACGGATCCTCAACTCACTTAAGGCACCTTACAATATCTCGAACCCGACATCGCAGATTGCGAGGGCCGCATTAAGTCCCGAACACTTAAAAGTCATGCACAAGAACAAGGAATTGATTATCAAGCAGCGGGATAGGCTATTGAAAGAGCTTCCACAGGTCCCCGGTATTGGGAACTTCCTCGGTGGAACGGAGTCGAATTTCTTGCTTGTCGAGATGCTAGATAAGCCAAAGGAGGAGGGTGGCAAACCAAGTAATGAAGTTGCGTTGAAGGTTTATGAGGGATTGGCAGAGGAGAAGGGTGTGGTTGTGAGATTCAGAGGAAAGGAGGTGGGTTGTTTAGGTTGCTTGAGGATTACAGTAGGTACGGAGAAGGAGGTAGATAGATTTTTGGCGGAGATTAGAGTGGTGTTGGATGGCATTTTTAAAGGGAATGAGAAGAGCGTTGCAGGAAAGGAAGAGGAGACTAAGGAGACAAAAGCTAATGAGGTTATTGCATGAGTTGCTCCTGTTCTTTTCGTATGCTCTGCATTCGGGATAGAAAAAATAGATCTAGATTAGATGTGGTAGTCAAATGGCTTCATACTTGTAGGGTAAATGACTGCGGATGCGAAGTGAAGAGAGGCAAGCAGTGAATGTTTACTCGAATTGTAGTGAGTGAGCTATGTACCTAGGTATTGGTGCATGCGAATGGTTGACGTGCATAAACAAACTAGGGAATTCCCTGTGAGGTTTGAGTGTTCAATGGAAATGATTTACAAGTCTCTGGCACGCCCTATAGTATAGAAGAACATAGATGCTGCAGAGGTTGCGGAGGTTATAGAGGTTGCCGCAGTACTCGCCTTCGGTTCAACGGTTCGAATTCTGTAGCCCTCTAGGCTGATTCGATATTTTGTTTTGTAAAAGCCTTGGAGAACACGACAACAATTGTAACCTTTTTTGCTTTCCTCGTAAATGGATCTCCTTGTTTCTAATACATAAAAGTGACCTGCCAATTGGACTGCTTGCCGGCGGGATTTCTGCGGATATAATTGCTGAATTCTAGCTCCCTTATAACTTCACGCTCTTGACCAGGCCCTTCTTGATACCCGTCATCTCTCCCTTGTACCCTCCTCTGCCCTCTCCACCGCTATACACCGCCTTTTGTGACTTCAATTTCTTCTTCTTCGCTTCAAACGCCTTCCTCTTCTTAACCCTAGGGTTCCTCACATCCTTTTTCCGGTGCGGTGTTAGTCCCTTGTTCTTTTCGATTAGGTAGCTAATCTTGCGCTTTCCATCTGCTCCAATCTGCTCCGTGGGGATCACTTGTCCGCCTTCTGCAGCCGCCTGCGCGTATGCGTCGGCCAGGTCCTGCTTGGCCTGCTTTTTCTGCTTACTTCGTGCAGCAACAAGGTCATAATACTCATCGTCGCTGGCATTGCCACGTTGCTGACCATCATCTGACTCACTATCTGCTCCAAGATCGACACCTGGACCTGACTTATTCTGGCCCCTCTTCTCGGCTTCCGCCTGCAGTCGGGCCTGTCGGTCTTTCAGCCGTTCTCGGTGAGGGACATCGGCGTCTCCTCCTTGATCTTTGCCTGCCGCACCACGTTTGTTGGCCTTCTGAGCAATTTGAGAGGTATAGAATCGTAAACTCTTCTTCTTCTTGGTCTTATCTGCCAGCTCTTCTGCAGTCAGAGGCGCTTCTTCTCCAAAGTCGGAGTCGTCAGCGTTGGTCACGGTAACGGCATTAGCCTTCTTCGCCTTCTTCGCTTTCCGAAGAGCCGACTTATCGGTCAGGGATGTAAGTGTCGCAAGGTCTGCCTCTGTCTGTCGAATCTTTTCGGCTCGTCGTGCTTCGGCTTCGGCCTGTGCGACTTCGGCCGCTCGTTGAGCTTTAGACTTCTTAAGTTTTCGGGCTGCTGTCGGTTTCTTGACTTCGGTGACAGCAATATCAACCGCGGCATCTGCAGAGTCGGACTCTTCTTCAATGGCTGACAAGTCATCCTCATTAGCAACCTCTACCATAGGGTCAGCGGTTTGGAGATGTTCAACTTTCGACCAGAGTTGTTGACATTTAAGCAGGCCTTCGATAACTGAATGATCGCGAAGTTCTGCTGGTGAGATGGCGATTTCTGTAGATCCATTTTCTGTCGCAGTTGAGGTGAGAACGGCAAAGTACATGGCGATAGCTGCCAAATATGCTGCAAGCGCCCTGTGTTTGACAACGGCCCCAGGAGTCTGAGGTATAGAACCATTGCTTTGACCCTTCTTGGCTGCCCTCTTCTGAAGAAGCTTTTCCGCAGCATTTGCAGCGTGTGCTAGCTCATCGTGTAGAGGTTGTAAGCGTATGAATTCCTTGGCCAGGTGATCAAACTCAGGATATCTTGTTTTCAGGAGTTTGAGACGTTCCTCAGTGCCCATATCGTCCGTGATGTGAAGCTGCGGCAGAACCTCTGTGACAACTTCGCCCTCTCGACCTTCTTCGCCCTCATCTCCGCCGTCGATCCATTCAGACTCGTCGAACCCAAAGTCAGCCTCTGACATCCCTTGCAATTGTTTCTGTTGTATTCTTCGGGCCTCGGTCTCTTCGTCCAGTGCATCTTGCTCCGTTTCGATGGCATCCGCATTATAGTAGTCCTTCTTTGAGGGACCCCATCCTTCAAGCTCATCCTCCTCATCTTCGCCCTTTTTTCCAAGGCCCATGTCGTCTGAAGCATCGTCTTCATCGTCGCGATCACCGGCGTCCTCTTCGTCCTCAAAGTCATCTTCATCTTCGGAAGCGTCGCTATATGCCAAAACCTCTTCGTCGGAGGGCTGGAGAAATTCATCTAAAGCTTGTAAATACGTAGACTTAATATATTAGCATTGATGCTACTCACCCTGCTCTCTCCACTTTCTCATGCGCTTGGCCTCCGGTCCTTCGTCTAGCAGTATCTTGTCGCGATTAAGATGGAACTCATCTTCGGAATCTGCGACATCCTCGTAGGTGCTTATGTTCAACTTTGAACTTTCTCTGGTATCGCGAGATTTTGGTTGGCCGTAGGGCTGGCCACCGGCCTTTCTTTTCTTGCCCATGATTCCAGGTTTGTTTGCGAAGGTTGTTTGCGGATGTTGTTAGCGGAGGTGGTGCAAAGCTTCCGCGCAGAAAAAAAAGTTGACGAGACCTTTCGGCAAGGTGCTGGGGCGGGGATTGGAACGAACGCTAATTATCGTAATTGGACGCGAAAAAGGATAAATCGGAGAAATCGCGGCGCGCAGTGACGTCTCCTCTTTCACCACTAAGCAAACTTCCCACAAGGCGCGGCACACAGCAGTCCTCCAGCCTTTCTTTCTTTCTCTCTTTCACCTGCAGAGCTGCCTCTGCATTTCTGCAACCCCCCCTTTGCGCCAGCCCTCTCCCACCCCCACCC